>ML809657.1:0-19427 GCA_009831015.1 Picea engelmannii | reverse complement strand
GATTGGACATCTTTGGCACCAGGGCCGAATTGTTGAGGAGCTTCAGTTATCTAGCAGAGCGTGGCATCTTCCAGCAGTGAGGGGTTTGGCACTTGACATTGGTCTTCATCTCTTATCCAGCCTTTGGAGGCTTATTTTGTATTGTCGAGAGAATTTTGTAGCAGCTCATACTTTTTATCCATTGTCTATCATATTGGCCATCTGTTGAGCAATCAAGATCGACATCTCCATTGTAGCAGGTTCTTCTATTTTATGAATAAAGAAGAATTGAGATGTTTTGGCTTGTCTATCTTATTGCATATGGTTGAGGTATGTTCCATGGTTATATCTTTCTGTTGTTTGCTGCATACACACATCTAAACACATCTAAACAAGTATATCAACAAACTGTTTGATGAAATACCACAACCAGGAAAAAGTTTTAAAAAGACACCAAAACAATGATGATCCTTGCATAATGGCTTGGGATCATTACACTTCTAGTCCCTTTTCTTATGGTATTCCAAACTTTACGTCACAATTTTTGAATGTCATCCCAATTGCTAGCCCTAATGCTAGCATTAGGCTTGGGGGCACTATACCTCCCTACGCTCCATTTTCATTTGGTGGGTCTCAAACCCCTCAAACGACTCCTAATATGGGAGGCATTCCTTCTGGTGGAACAAACCCCGTGTCAAACCCTCTTACTTCTGGGTGGAACAAACAACCTAGTGGATAATATTATTCTCAATTTCCATCCTACACCCCTACATCCTCGGTGCTGATTCCAACCAATACATTTGGCATGATGAATCCACCTCTATCCTCTAGATTCCCACCTGGAGAACGTCAGTTTCACGCTTTGGGTAACCCCCAACCCGGATCCAATCCGACTGGGGGAAATTTCTATAAAACTCAATAGAAAATTCCTACTGGAATGATGCCAAACCAAAATTTTATGAATCAACACAGAGGTGGGCCTTATAATTTGATACAGGGCCACAATGCTTACCAGAACCCTGGATGGCTTGCAGTTCCTCAAGCACAATATTTACCAGGAGATTGGGGCAAGATGTCGCAACCCTATCTCCCTTTTCTGGCCACACTTAATCTTCCAGACTTGTCTAAGTTAATGAATGAAACTGTGAGTCATGATCCTACATGGCCCCTCATCCCCACCAATATTCATTTGGACATCCCTAAGTTTCAGGGTAAGAATGGAGAGGATCCTGGTGATCACGTCACTACCTTTCACCTTTGGTGCTCATCGAACTCCCTTAATGATGATTCTATTTGGTTGATATTATTTCAACCAACCCTCATTAGAGTTTTTTTGAAATGGTATATTGAGCTACCTAGGGGGGCATATGGGACTTTTAGTCAGTTGGTGTTGGTCTTCCTTAATCACTTCCAATTTCCCATTCGTTATGATGTTGACCTAGAACTTCTGTTGACTTTACGCCAGGATACCACCACTCATATATCGGATCATATCCAGGAGTGGCATAGACGAAAGTGGTTGATTAAGACCCCTATACCCCCAATCTTTCTTTTAGAATGGTTCCTTAAGTCTTTGCACGTTCCTATCTCAAAGGATGTTGCTACTTCCGAGGTTACCACTGAGGAGGAAGCGATCTTTAGAGCCCAACAGTTAGACTTGATATATGCTTAGTCTGGGATGTTATACCACCTTCTTCTAGATGCATCGCAGTCAACTTACAACCCTAGACAAAATCCAGGACCTCATGATAATGGCATTGTAGGTACTGCCAATGTAAAATCCGCAGACTTGGTGACATGCCATATGAAATAATTGTCTCTAAACCAGTCTGCAGGAGGGCCAACTTCGTCTATGTCTTCCAAACCCACTTAGTTGGCGGATGTACACTCCATGAAATCGTTGACCAAACCAAATGGTAACCAACAACTAGGAGGGAATAAGAAGAAAGGACATAATAACCATAAGGGTGGGAAAAATGGTAATAAACCCAAGAACAATAATAATAATGAGAATACAAATAATAATGCTAGAGAGGGAAAACGAGAAAGACGTAAGGTGAAGTTTCCCTATAAGCTTTGCATAGATGATCACCTTACCCATTTATGCCCCAAACTTGCAGAAGCTATGAGGCTATTATCTCTATCGTCCTCCATGATGATGAATCCATTCCCACATAATCAACACATGGCCTCGAGCTCCTCAAACACCGAAAATGCAGTTGGTGGGAGTCAAAACCCGTCGTTGCAAGATGGCAACCTTTTGTGTATCAACATGGTCGATGAAAAAGTTAATGTAGCCACTCGATGTTGAGACTATACCTCTTCACAAGCTATTCCTGTTCTAGAATCTCCTCCTCCCCCTCCGGAGATGACTTCACATATTGAGAAACCAGAGCCATCGCCTCATAGTTCGAAAGGAGTACTCAAGCACTCTACCCAAAATCCAAATGCTAGAGCCACCCATAACTACTCTATTGTTGAGGACTTGGGTCAAACCCCTTATGCAATGTTGGATTTGGAGGTACTCCAGACATGTCCTTCACAAATGAATGCCTTACTTTCTGCTTTAGGAGCTCTAGAACCCAGTGGCTCAAAAGTTATCAAGTTTGATGTCATAGATGTGAAGCCTCTCTTGCCTTACCATGTGGATTTCCAAATCCATGTGGAGCACTCAAAGTATACCATCAAGCATGTGGTTGTTGATGAAGGCGCTGCTAGGTGTGTGATGTCCCTGATCTGTTGGAAATCTCTCAGTTCTCCAACTCTTTCCAAGTCATCGAACATGTTGAATTCTTTTGAAGGTCATTCCTTCCACCCTCACAGTATTCTTCCTGACTTTCAAGTCCAGTTAGGTGGGAAGATGGTAGAGGTGGAGGTTGAGGTAGTTGATGTGTCTCTAGATTATAACTTGTTACTAGGACACAATTGGACCTATGATATGGTCATCGTCGTATCGTCTATCTTATGTACTCTTTGTTTTCCTCATGAAGGGAAGATTGTGATGATCGACCAGTTATCCTTTGTGTTTTCTAGTCCTATTGAATTTATTGGACTGTCGATCCCTGTGATCGACAATTCTTAGTTGACAACTAAGAATATCAATGTCGGAATGTATTCTTCCCTTATGGGTACCTTCAACTTCATGGCATTGAGTCCCCATGTTTATGTCATGTCCAATAGGCCCGTCTCGACATGGAGGTCCATTTATTTTTGCACTTCCTATTTTAGTGATCATTGGACCCTACCTTCCTCGACTGCATCTTGTGAGTGTCAACCACATACTATAATTATATCACCAACCTCTATTAGTCATGTTGAATATGGGTCGACAACCTTTGATAGTCATGTTGAAGACCAACAACCATCCACTGCAAGTCATGCTGGGGGCACAAGTCTAGTCATCGCTAGTCACACTGCACATACATCAAAAACCTCTGCTAGTCATGTTGGGGATTCATCACCAACCTCTGCCAGTCATGTTGGGGATTTTCTACTAGCCTCTACAAGTCATGCTGGGAGCATGTCTCCAGCCACTGCAAGTCATGCTGGGCATGTTCATATGATTGAGAAGCCTAGACATGTACGAAGTAATCCCAACTTCATTTGTAGTCTTTGCAAAGGATATCACCTTACTTGTTTGTACTTTGCTACTGTCGTGGTACAAGAAGAGTGGTCCTTTCCTGGGGGTCCTTCAGGTTCTGATTTGTCTTTGGCTTCCCAACCTTCTTTGGTTGATACAACAGTCATGTCAATGCAATATTCAAGTGAAATCCCTCTTCCTTTAGGGGTTGATGCATCCCTTGACCTTATTGTGTCACATCCTATGCAACTACTGGTCGTGTCAGTGCAATCTTCGTTCAATCCCACTTTTCTCTTGGAGAGTGACAAGACTAAGTAAGTGACAATGTCGATTCAATCTTCGGTCAATCCCACTCTTCTTTTGCAGGGTGATGCATCCTTCGACCATGTCCTTATCATTTCTATTTTTGTACCTTCTTCATTAGGGAGCATTCCACTCTCTTCAAGTATGCTCCCTCCAATTGCTAGGGTGGTTTCCTTTGATTGGAATGATCTTGTAGAGCCTAGAATTCCTTCTTCTACACCCTTCCATATAAGGGGAATTCTTCGATATATTGTAGATAAGGTAACCTCTATAAGTATTTTATCCTCCTCGACTTGGATAGATTTGGTTTTTCCCAAGCTTATGTCATCTCTTGGTAAGTTTTTGACCTTTCAAAGAATTCCTACACATGATCCTTGGTCTCCCCCATTATATGTTTCTTAGAACAACATCCACGAGTCTAATTTAAGTTCTTTTCCGACTAGTCTAAAAAATGAAAAGATTGTTGAGTGATTTGTCCCTTTCACACTCGTTAAATTGGAATTGAAAGGTCGTGAGTCTTAGTTAAGCTCTTTTCCGACTCATTATCAAAAAGTGAAAATATTGTCGAGTGAACTTGTCTCTTTCACACTCGTAAATTGGATTTGAAAAGACGTTTATTTGGCACAAGTTTATCCCTTTTTCACACCAAATAGACTAAAATACATAAAAAAGGACATTTTTTGGTGTTAAGTTTTGACTGCATCTCATGCCCTTGCTTGAAGTATGGAGCCTATAGTCGTTTCTCTCTTTGCGTTATAATCCATTTGCCTCAGCATTTTTTTCATCCTCAACCAAGAAGAACCTTGTTTATATCCTTCGAAATTCGACACCCTATACCTAGGAGAAAACATTCCCCCGAGTGTCTATCTCCTGTATGCACTTACTTGCATTGAGCATAGGTACGTTCCACTACTAGAACTAGTTTTTCTTAATTGTGACACTTGTTTCCTCCTCTCTATCATAACATTCATTTGTCTATGAAAAAAAAAAAAAGACGGGCAAGAAGAGAGTATTATCTTATATTGGCAGCAGTTGTGTTTCCTTTGAACAGATCACAAAGTTATTGAGTCCATTTGTCATCATAATTTTTGTATTAGCATGGCCTTAGGAAGTTGATCTCGTTACAGAGTCTTCTCTACCAACTGGTTACTGTTCCAATCCCTATAGATAATTTAATTGATGCCTCCTGCATCTCATGGTTTCATCATTAGGTCTATGCTTTCGGAGTCCTCCATATGTCTCATGCTCTTGTTCAAAGGAAGTTTATCAACCTCTATCAGCCACTCCTCATAAATCTTGACTTTTCATGTTGGACATACCCTCAGTTTGTCTCAGAATCACATGATACTGTAGTCCTATCATGCACCCTAGCCTTACTTTCATCATTGGTAGGTAACCTTGAACCCAACAATTGACATTTCGTCATTGGTCGTTTACTAGGTGGTTTCCCTTGTGTTAAAAGGCAAGACATCTATTAACACATTGGGATTTGTGTAGTGTCTTGGATTCCATTAGACTTATTGGTGGTTTCCTCACCTTTGTTATTAGTTTTCATCATTGGTTTCTATTCAGAGGGTCTTTTTCATGTACCTCTTGCACTTGGAACACACGAAAGATGCACAGGGTCATTGGTTTGTGAACATGTTCTTCGTCTGATTTCCACCAAATCATGAAGCTCCTGCTTTGTACCTCATGCTAAATGATGAGAGATGCCTTAATTCTCTCCTTTCATCGGGTCTCTTTCCATCAAATTCAGCCCATCTATTCTGGAAATTAGACCTAGAGTCTTATGAGTACCTTGAGGCTTGCAGTCATTAGTGGCAGGCTCTCTCGCCATCGACAGTTGGGAATACATCAATGTCTCATGATCGATGGATGTTTCAGGTGTTCGACACTGGCTCCTTTATTCACACCTGTAAGAATGTACTTGGTGCCTTGATACCTACTTTCATTATCGATAGGTTGTCTCATGTTTGTTAACGGTATACCTCAATGACCAGTAATCAAATGATGTCTCATTATGTTCGACATCAACTCCTTTATTCACATGATGTAGACTTGCACCCTTGGCAGATTGTGTAGAAGACTTGAAGACATCACTATGTGGCCAAAAATTTCCTGAGCTATTTCTTCCTTCTTCATTGGACCAGTACCTATATGACTTCAATGATCATGGGAGATTAGTTTGTACTCCATTGTATACATATATCTTCATATTGGTTTTGAGAATGGTTCTACTGGGCCTTGTTTGTGACTATGATATCTATTGGCATGTAACCACATTTTCATTTTCTTATTCATGGCCATAGACAATTGATTGGTATATTTTTCACATGGATTTGCAGTGTAATTTTATTGGCAACCATGTATACAAAGTCAGCTAGGTGGCAGTTCACTCCTGTAACTGCTTGAGAGACTAGGCTAGGTGGAAGTTCACTCCCGTAACTACTAGTGTGTGTCTATATCACTCTAGACCACCACTATGGCGCACTGGTTCTCCTCCAATGTGGATTGATTGAGTTATACAAAGTATATCATGTGTAAATTATTCGTTATTCATTACGGGTAATCAAAATTCTTCAATTCTTTCTCTATTTCTTCTTCTTTCTCAATTTCTCTCTACAAATGTGTGTAGTATTTTATAGCTAGATTTATTCTATGTAGGTTCAACACATTTACACAAAAGTGGATTACTTAGGTCATATTGTCGGCAAGGATGGGGTTTGGTTGGATCCTAAGAAAATTGAAGTTATGCAGGATTGGTCGCACCCAAAAACTCTTAAGAGATTGTGTGGGTTTCTAAGTTTAATAGGATATTATCGCAAGTTTGTTAAGGATTATGGAAAAATTGTAGTGCCTCTTACTTCTCTCCTTAAAAATAATGTTTTCAATTGGACTCCAATAGATGATCAATCATTCCAAGCATTGAAAGAAGCCATGTGCACAACTCTTGTCTTGGAATTTATTAACTTCACAAGGAGTTTTTTCATGGAATGTGATGCCTCTAGGAAAGGAATTAGAGCAGTACTCATGGAAGAGGGTAGTCCTTTGGCCTTCACTAGAAATAAACTCTCAGAGTGACATCTCATCCAATCAATATATGAAAAGGAAATGTTGGCTATTTTGCATGTTGTGGATCTCTAAAATCCTTATCTATTGGGGCAATGCTTCCAAATTAAAATAAACCATCAGATCCTCAAGTATTTCCTAGAACAAAGGATTTCATCCCAAGAGAAACAAAAATGGGTGACCAAGCTATTTGGATATGATTATGAGATCATTTATAATAATGCAAAAGAAAATTTAGTGGTTGACACTCTATCTCGAAAGTACAAAGAAGAAGGATCCCTTTTTTCCCTCTCCTTCATTGTACCATATAGGCTCCAAGTTGTTCGCCAGGAATGGCTGCAAGACCCTAAAAATTCTCGACTAATCCAAAAATTGCAAGACAATTTTGTATTTTCTCAAGTGTACTCTTGGCACAATGAAGATCTCTGCCACAAAGGTCTTATTTATTTAATATACCAGTCACAAATTAAATCCACGATGATTTCTTAGCTTCACGGTTCACCAACAACAAGGAATTCTAGGTTTACCAAAACCTATGAACAAGTTAAATGTTCTTTTTTATGGGATGGTATGAAACAGGGCATTCGCACCTTTGTAGATGAATGTGATCTCTTTCAATAGAACAAGGGAGAAATTTTCAAAGCTCCAAGCACACTACAACTGCTTCTAATTCCAACAACTATTTGGAGGGAAATTTCTATGGATTTCATTGTGATCTTACCTAAATAAGGCAATAAGTCAATCATCATGGTGGTAGTTGATATCCTTTCCAAATATGCTCATTTTTTTCTCTTCAACATCCATTCACATCATCCACAATGGCTTAGATTTTTATGGATCATATTTTCATGCTTCACAACATGCCTCATTCTATTGTATCTAACAGAGATCCCACTTTCAGTAGAAATTTTTGGCAAGAACTATTCAGGCTCCAGGGAACACAATTACATCTCAGTACTTCTTATCACCTCTAGAATGATGGCCAAACCAAATTTTTCAACAAGTGTTTGGAAACATATTTTTGGTGTTTTTCATCTGACCGAAAAAATCAATGGGATCAGTGGTTACCCCTAGATGAATGGTGGTATAACACATCTTACCATACCGCTACTCGCACGACTTCTTTTGAAGAAGCCTACATGCCAGGGTCATTGGAGTTTCAGGAGGTTGACAAAACTCTTACATTACATGCAACCATTCTTCTTTCTCTCAAACAAAATTTGTTCATGGCTCGAAATCTTATGAAATGACAAGTAGATCAAGGACGTTCAAAATGCCAATTTGTTGAAGGGGACCAAGTATTTCTTCGTCTACATCATTACAAGTATAATTCACTCAAATATGAACATTGTCAGAAGCTTTCTCCCAAATGTTATGGTACTTATACAATTCTCAATCACATGGGACTGATGGCCTATTAGTTATCTCTTCCCGGTCATTCTAAGATCCATCATGTTTTCCATGTCTCATGCTTAAATAAGGTGATTGTAACTAAGTTGCAAACTAAAAAAACTCTTCCTAAGTTGGATGCCAAAGGTTCCATCTATTTTCATCCATAGGAAGTATTGGAACAGTATGAGTGTCATCTTATTCAGTACACCATCAAGGAAGTGTTAGTGCAATGGAAAGATACAACTCCAAAAGATGCCACTTGGGAGCCGGTGACAATTCTCTAAGAATTTTCTCATCTCAAGCCTTGAGGAAAAGGTTTTTATTCAAGGGGAGGGAATGTTAGGTACCTAAACCCCTAACCTCTCATTTAGGAATAATAATATATTTTCTATGTAATAAAGGTCGATACTAGTTAATAAGGGCTATTTAATAAATATGAACAAGTCAATGTAAGAAGACATAATAGAAGCTTCAACTTCTAGAAAGATCTTCCTCTAGAATGTTCTTTAGAAGATAGAATTAGTATAAATAAGAGTATAAGGTATGAGAGGAGCTTGTCTGGATAATTATTGTAATAGATCTCTTATCTGCTAGAGGTTTCCCCCTTAAAGAGGCAAGTGAACATGGTTTCCTATCAATAAAGTTATTATTCTGATGTTGTGGATCCATCTATTTTGTTGTTCCGTTGTTATTCTCTGCGATATTTATATTTTGTGTTGTTGATTCATTGTTATTCACTATAATATTTATTCTTATGATATTATAATAGATATGGTACCTAACGCTGGGAATGTAGATAATGAAAATTCTTTGATGAAAGAGAAACTAGATCCTTCAAAAGGTATGATCAAGAAACTTGACTCCTCATATTCATCTTCTCCCCTTCAAGATGGAGAATGCTCAAAGATGGTTGAAGTAAGGAAAAATCCAGATGAAGAGGTCCTTCATAAGTAGAAAATATTACCTTCCATCCCATGGAAAAGTAACAGATGTAAAAAATCTCTAGGAAGAGATATGCATTCTGAAGAGGGAGTGAAGAAATTTTTCATTGCTAAGATTGGTATATGGCCTATGTATCCATGTTCTTCATGTGGAACTAGTAACCATAATATAGTGGAATGTTGAAGAAAACAATCCTTGCAAGAAAATTCATCCAAAAAGAAGGATAATGGAAAAAGTCATTTCTCAAGACACAACAAAAGGGGGAATGGAAAGAAGGGATCATGGTTCCAATATGGGAAAAAGACACTCTTATGTTATTGTGGTAAGAGTGGACATCATATACATAAGTGTTGGATTCTTTATCCATCCTTATTTCTAAATCAGAACCGAAAATATGTGAAGGAACTTGTAAGAAGACAGGTAGTAGCCCCAAGTGAAGTTAATAGTCTTGTTGAAATATTTGATAAATAATACTTCTTAATGGTTGGTCTTAATAGTGTGTCATATGGGGACATCGAGGTATGGTTTGTGGACAGTGTCTCATCTCACCATATGATAGGAATGAGATCAATATTTCTCACTTTATCATAGATCGACACATATTTCTATGTAGGATCTAGAACTAACACCAGACAAACAATAAGAGGGTTTGGATATTCCATCTAGAGTCAAGAGTATTTCTAGGAATATAACATATGTTATATGTTCCATATTTAAATGTAAACCTACTCTTAGATTCATCTTTTGAAGATGAAGGATATGTAGTCATGTTCTAGGAAGGACAAGTACTTGTGTATTCAAAAGAAGATACTTAGGACACGATAATAGTGCTTGGTGTTTGAAAGGAGAGGTTATATAGGTTATGTGGAAGACCTATAATTGGTTCTAACAGTTTCTTTGATTAAGCGTCATATTCAATATCAAATAAAACATTGGCATCAGAGGCATTTTCATAGACAGGAAGCCGTGAGACTCCTTCTAGTACAAGGGAAAGACTAAGTCCATGAACAAAACCACTTATCAAAAAATATTTCATTGTAAATATGTATATTTGTAAAATTGCAAGTTAATATTCATATGTAGATACCTTCTAAATCTATTTATATTGTTGTATTGGAAGGCTTGTTTTCCACTCATTAGAGAATGTTAAGAGTGAGAGGAGTCTTGTAAGATTTCTATATAGCCACCTTATAAATTTTCAAGAGTGAGAGGAGTCTTGTAATATTTCTATATAGCCACCTTATCAATTTTCAAGAGTGAGAGGGATATTGTAGGGATTTCTAAGCCTTTCAACAGTAGTGAATATAATAGTAATTGTCTTATTATCAACTAAATAACTCCATATGGATCGAATTGTCTAAGTTAACATTCTTATTATGAAGTATTGAAGGTGAAGGAATAGAAGGGTGCAAGTAATTGAGGCATGTATATCGAGAGTGGGAAGAGCATCGAAGTTATGTAAATGTTCCTAGCGTTGGTAAGGGAAATAATCTTCTTTCTAAAGATAAGAGGTAATTACTTTTAAATATGTATGCTATAATAATCTCTAGGATATTATGTCATGTTCATGCAAATGTATATCTTGATCAAAAGAAATTCAAATACTAAAAATGTTTGTGGAAAACATATTTCAAGTTTCTTTTAGAGAAGGAGAGAGGAAATGGACATGGAATTCATTCAGATACTTTTACATATACATCAACAATACAAGAATAGTGAGTCCAAATGGGCAAGGAATAGATCAATATTCGACTTCGTTTCTTAGTTACTGAGATAGACTGTCTTCAAAAGAGAAGGAGATGGGAGTGGATGTTGAGTACAAGATTCATATTCGTAAGATTCAGTGAGAAAACTTTCATTATGAAGGAATATATGAGCCAAAACCATAGCTATATTTAATTAGAACCACATGCCAAAGAGCCATATTTAGAGCCATATTCCAAAGAAGCGGACAAAAGAACAATGATTTAAAATCAAAAATCCAAGATGAAAATTTAATCCCATAATATTCAACAAGGTGGAAGAGTGAAAGAAGCTTCATCATCACTAAGTTACTGACTAAGAGCATTTGAGTAAGGGGCATGAGTGAGTAATATTTATCATCACTAAGTTGTTGAAATACTCATACTTTTGGAGGACCAAAAGTTCTTCAGTGGGAAGGTGTGATACAGGAGGATCCATAACACTCATAGAGATCCACGAGGATCCATAACACTCATAGAGGTCCAGGAGGATCTAGAATTCTCACAGAGGTTTAGGAGGATCCACAAATGCTCAAAATTTGATCATATTGAATGTTCTCAAAAAGGACTTCAGTTCATAGATCTCAGAGATATCTTTTCAATGATGCAAAAATCACCTCAAACAAATTTTGTATGAAAACGTTATATCTAGTCAAAGTTTTGGTAAAACCATGCAAAAAGTCAAATTCAAAGGTGACATGTGTCACCACTAGGAGAGTGACATGTGTACTATCCATACAATTGACAGGATGATGTCATGATAATGTCAGTAATATGACATGGAAGCATGAGAGGCTAGCACGTGTCACTCATTTTTGGCATTTTCAGGCACCCATGTGGACCAATAAAAAATTTCCATGTGTCATTTGTATGATGACATGGAAAATAATAGGTGTATCAATTTTAAAATGACACATGGCCTACCGTATAGTCTATGTGGAAGACATGTCAAAAACTAACTGTGTAGGTTTCATACAGAAGAAACCAATAATGTGCTAACCATAATATCCATTGGTCCCATAAAATATATCCATGACTAACAATATGTTTATTGTAATATGAATGTAATATGCCAAAGGAAACAAAGTTTGTGGGGCTTGAACCCTGGACCTCCCACTATAACCCACAACTTAGCATATAATGCGTCGACCAATATGCCACGTGGTTGTGTTGTTATAACAACAAAACCAATTTTTTTTTAAAGGGGTGAGTAAGGTTTAGATGAGGGTTAGGGGGCTTCAAACCCAACACACATCATGTCATGTGATAACCAAGTACGATTTGTCTCTCAAAGTTCATGCCAAAGGGTATCAAGACTTTGGGATTGCACAATAATACATTACAATAGGTTCCTTCATGAAATTGTGTGAAGTTTATACTCATTTTTCTCATTTTCCCTAGAGGAGTATGATTTTGATGTTATTTTTGTTCTAATATGTTGTCTATGAAAGTCTTATTCCATATTTCCATTAATGAGCATCATATTGCATCATTTGGCATGTAAAGAGGTTTAAATTGATCCAATTCATAGTATGGTTGAGTTTATACTCATTTTTCCCAAAAAATCACAAGGAATTTAATGGTATACTCTATTTTTGAGTTTGAGGAACAAAATTGAAGGATGATTTCAAATTTTTCTTTGTAAGTCCATTTTTTATTGTAATTTGAGATTAATGAAGAGAAGTCTCATTGTTAAAGGGAACTTGAATATGTAGTAAACTCTATCACGAATATTGTATTTTGATTTATTTTATTTTTTGTTGTGTTATATCATTATTACTCAAGTTATTCATAATTCTATAAAGTTTTAGATAATAATCACATCATCATGTGTTTTGCAAATCACCTCTATACGATCAAGACATATTTTGGAATCGAGTTAGATGCTAATATGGGTTTTTAAATATTAATTTGGTATCTAACGATTTTTGTATCACCTTCCCAGTAGAAAACCAAAGAACAAGGGGAATAGAGTTCATTCTTGAAATCCTGCACTAAACCTTCTGATATTATCTCCACACCCTGTGCCCCTGTTTAGCTACCCAACTCATTTCCAAAGAACATATATAATGATGAATATACACCCCTCACCTAAACCTTTCTCTTAGTTGATTCTCCACAACTATTCATTCTCATAAAATTTCTCGATGCACAACCCACCATTGTGCAAGTATTCTCATTAACATTGTATCAAGGATGTGAACGAGGTGGTGCTTAGGAATGTGATGCATCTAGGAAATAAATTCATAGACCATATCTGATCCATTGAACTGGTCGGACCCAAATTATTCTTTGCACACTTATGTGGTATTGCAAGTGCATATCCTTGTCGATACTTGGTAAACATTGTTCTACCACCTTTCCATGGCATATTCTAAATCGGTACCATATGAATTGAAACTCCTCCAAATCATTTCACCATCTATTGTGGGAGTGACATAATCTTCTCCATGCCTCATGATATTGTAGATATTATTAATAATAAATATCCATGCATCCTCATCTACTGGATCATTGTACAGATCCACTTCATTAGGATCCAAAGGTGTGATCACGTGCAAGGTGTTAGTCTCAAATGACATTTATCAATTTTTTTGATTCAACACAACATTTTTGTTGAATTCCTAATCAATGAGAAGTAGGGCAGGGTATGGATCATAGTCATCTATAATCTCTATCAATTCAAAATTTTCCTTCATATTTACCCCCTTTATTTTCACTTCAAATTGCTCCAATCAACCTATAGGGTAGATTTTGTATTGATTTTCTAACCACAGCTAACTGGGAAACCAAACCAAGTTTTATTTACCCATCAATTCCCATGACTTCTTTGGAAGGATGTTCACATCGGAATTCAGATCCAACATGATCCCATCCATTTCATAACTTATGAGTTCACTTATCATCTTGAACTATCTTCCTATGTGCTTATGCTTACTGACATGACACACATTCCTTTTTGGTACGGGGGCTAATATATTTATATCTGTCATTGCTTTCCCCGTGAAAGGTTCTAACACATGTGTCAACTTTCATGCAACATTAAGATATTTTAACATGTTACACATATGTTTTCATTGATGTCAAAGTGGTCATGGACATGGTCAGCTGTAGTGCAATAAAAGTGATGCAAGAGCATCTCTCCACGTCAGCCAGCCAGCCAGCCGTGTCGAGCATGTGCATTCAAGATGAAGAGAGGCGCAACCCTCATCTTTTAATTTGAAATGGAATGTAATTAAATGTCTAAGATGGTGAGCTGTAGAGCCATGCCTTTGTGTAGGCATTAGGTAGATTGACCATTAATGTTTGTATGGCTCAGATCTAGATCCAGATGCTAGACTAGATAGCCCATTCAATGCAATTGAATAGGGTAGGTAGGTTGGAGGGAAGAGCTCGAAGAGACCCCTCAGGTAAAAGTTATTTTTATATCTCATTTTGGTAGTAAGTCGAGAGATGAGAAGAAGTTGAGTTGTAGAACCAGAGAGAGCTCGATAACACCTTGTAAAAACAGGCATTTACCATATTTAATACAAAGAGCAGTTTTTCCTGCATTATTCTGTGTTATGTGGATGCCTTGGTGTGTTATTTTATATGCTATGAATGTATGTATGTTATTATGAATTTGAAGGAGTGTGTTTGATTTCAGGTGAAGGTCTTAGGGGCTTCACACCAGGAGGGTGTGATAGAACACTGCGGATTTTGATAGCCGTGCACAGAGGATGTATTTTTGAACACTGCAGGTTCAAACAAGGACGTGTTGCGGCACAAGGACTAGAATCAACAACTCGGAAGAAGACCTTTGAGGTTGTTGAACACCTCAGGAGGCAAGGCTATGTAGGAGAGACACAGTTGCAAACATAACTTAGCTATGAGTTCTGTAAAGCTCTGCCAAGTGGGCACTGAGCACAGGCACAAGGTGAAGTTGGAGGAACTCTATTGTGAGTTCAGACAGAAGCCAGAATCACTAAGGATTCTGTGAAGCTCTGCCAGGTGGGCATTGAGCTAGTGCAAGGAGTGCACAAAGGAAGAACTTTGTTGTGAGTTCAGAGAGAGACAGAATCACTGAGGATTCTGAGAAGCTCTGCCAAGTGGGCATTGAGCGAGTGCATAGGTGCACAGGAGGACAGAACTGTTGAATGTTCTGTTGAAGGAAGACACTCTGCCAGGTGGGCATTTGAGTCAGTGTGCAGACAAGCACAAAGGAGAGAAGAGAACTCTTTGAGTTCTGGAAATTTGAAGAAGAGTCCACTAAGAGATCTTCGCGGGGTTACTGAATACCCAGAAGCACTCAACAAGGGGTTGCTAGAGTGAAGGATAGCCAGGAGGGAATCCAAGCATTCTCCATCTGAAGGAGAAAAGGAAAGAAGAACCGAGTCTCCTTGGGAGGTCGAAGCTACATGAAAAGCGCAGGACGAATAGCACCTGCGTGTGCATGTGAGGACTCTGCAAGGAGTGCAGTAGTCAAATAATCCTTTGAGGATTCGGGAGTAAAAGCTCAAGAGGAGTCAGCATTTTTATACGTGCAGCGAAGCTCAAGGTAACGGAGTTCGTAGAGAGAAGAGAAGACAGAGGTCGAGGCCTTTGGAAACTTGGAAATTCTTCCAAGTCTGGGAAGAAAGTGCACAGCTCAGGAAGGAGCACAGCAGCCATTGGATCGACCGAAGAGATCTGGACCGTTGGTTTTCACGTCCAAGAAGGCGTCAGGAGAAGCGCACAAAAGAGGAGATTGTGGACCATCAAATGTTCACACAAAATCCCGTCAGCCGTTGGATCAGGAAAAGATGCTCAAAGTTTAGTCTCTGGAGTGTGTGTAGAAGAAGATATCTGGACCATCGGATCTTGGTCCAAATACCCGACATCCATCGGATCTGTCAGGAGTTGCGTGGGAGTTAAACTCTCATAGGCATAGGTGAAAGTCCTGAAAGAGTTGGCTTATTGGGATATCGGCGCTCGGGAAATCAAAGTTCTCGAGGTCATGAAAGTCAGGAAATCAAGAGTCTCGAAATCCTGAGATTGAATATGAGTCGTCCGTTTGTGGAGACGCGTGGCGGAGATTGAGTGCCCGTCGGTACTTTGGCGCATCGGATTTCGGCATTTTGCGAGTCCTAGGGACGAGGCATCCAGGACATTAGAAGTCGCGAAATCCCAAGAGTTAATCGAGACCGTCCATCTGGAAGGGACGCATGGCAGCAATCGGAGCCATCGGGAAAGTCCCGAGAGGAAGCCGTCTATCGACATTTGGGTCATCGGGATATTGGGAATCTTGGTGATAAGGTGTTTATGCAATTCGGAATCACGAAGCCCGAAACCCCGACAAAGGGGAAGCGCCATTGTGGGGACCAACTGTCAGCATATCAGAGAAGTGGGAAGCGACGTTTAAGGGGCGAGTTGTTATCATATCGGAGAGTCGAGATTCGAGGAATCAGGAATCCTGAGGATGATTGCATCTTGACATTGAAAACCCCGTAGCCCCGATGAGGAGTATGACTGCGGTCATATAGGGGGAGGTCACGTGGACCATGAGCTTAGCCTGGAGGGCTAACAGAAATTGGAGCACATCGGGATTTTAAAGCCCAAAACCCTGACAATAGGAATATAAGACTACGGTCTTATGGAAAACGGTCATATGGACCAAAGTATAGCCAGGAGGGGATAAAACACGTAAAGGGCATGCATCGGTGAATTGGCTCATCGGTGATCAGGAATTCGAGAGTACAAGAACTCTTAACATCAGGGATCATGAAACCCCGAAACCTGAAATTGTCATCAAGGAAAGAGCGCGGTCATGTGCGAAAAAGCCGTGTAGGTGAATGAAGGACCTGTGGATCGAATTTTCATCAGGGATTCCAGTAGGGAATCAGAAGAGCTAATTCGGATTTCATGAGGAATTTAGATCGATCCTGAGAGTGGGTGAGTAGGGGATTACGTCTCGCCTCCATCAAAAAGACAAGGATGAAAACAAAAGTGCATGCAATAACCAACAATATGGCACAAAGTATGATGCACATATGGAGGAAGTTGTCAAAGGATGAAAACAAATGTGCACACAATAACTAACAGTATGGCACAAAGTATGATGTGTGTTGTCACAAGAGTCGACTCTAGGCTATAATAGAGCCAAGCCTTATCAAATTTTAAATGAAATAATAAATTATCACTAGGAACGTGACTTGGATTTCATGCAAGTAAATTTCGAGATAACCACAAACCACTTTTGATTAGAGGTTGCCCCTTCCAACTAGAGAGGGATCTCTCGAATATATGTCATGATAAGATATTCAATAAGATTAACAATGGGCAGATCTGTGGGTAACATAAAGTTTTGAGGTTTTTAGGGTTGTTGGTTTGGACCGGGAGGTATTCCATTGGGCATGGAGTCAAATGATCAAGAAAATAATAAGAGTGTTTCGGCAATGGAAATCCATGGAACAGAGGCAAGGTAGAATTTGATTACAGAGAGAAGGATTTATAAAAGTATGGTAGAAGAATAGAGAGAAAACATATCAAAATGCAAGGAGCACTTAGCAATGAGTGAATTCCAAGAATAAATCAGTGGAAAGAGATGGTTGGGACGGAGCATCTATCCAAGGATGAATTATGAACCTTCATATTTTTACAAGAAACAACTTATAACATGTCCTGCAATAGAGCATCTAACAAACGGATGAATTCCATTACAAAAACAGTCACAAATTGAGAAGAAAATGGAAATAAAACCAAGTGAAATGATGCAAAAACGAATCAATAAGACATTCTCTACCAACAACATCACAAGAATCTCTTATATAGATCGAAAATGCCTCGCACTCTTTTATTAAACATGAAAATAAATGCTACAACCTAGGAGTACTACTCCTATCTTTCCTTTCCCCCCTCCATTTATTTTACAAATATTCCTCATATATCCATTGAGGTCGAAATACTCTCTAATCTAAAAGATAACAACAGTTACAACCAATTCTTGAAACTTTCTGCCATAGAAAATGGACCAAACTACTGAAAACTAGGGCCGCGGTTATGGCTCTGTATCTCTCAAATAGAGATATTTGTGTATAAAATGAAAGAGACTTTTGTTCATTTGTTTATTTTGAGAAAAAACCTCTTTCAGTTCCTTGAGACCCATTTTCATTTTCCCCAAATCTGCATTTAACAAACATGTGTCAAAACAGGGAAATATGAAATCCGAAAATTAGGGCTTGGAGATGGATTCAATTCTCCAAATATGTGACACCTGTAGGAAAAATGAGAGAGGCTAATGATCTCTGATGTGTTAGGCACAAAATCCTCCAACTGTTTCTCAAAATGATACTCGAGTCTCTTAGAATCCTCATTTGAAAATGATGACTCAACACAGTAAAAACACCACATTTCTGAAAACGGACCTCAGATTTCGGGGGAATTTTGACTGCCTTACCAAGATAAAAATGCAATTACGAAGACACCAATGGATATATTAGTATTTTAATATTTCGATTGACTATTTGAATGCAAAAAATGACCTCTCCACGGATGAGAAAATTATGTTTTTCTAAAGCAATTTTGCATATGACTGGAGTCCTGATTTTGGGTTTTCGTGATTCGGGGAAACGAAGCAATGGTTATTAAAATCTCCACATCAGCTAAATCCTTGATGTCCAAATCCCTGAAATATATTTTGGCTTTTACATTGCACTCTTTTGGGCCTTCAGGTTTCAGGTATCATGTCCTCAAGAGTTATGACATGCAAGGAATCTCGAATCCCGAAATTGCAATGGGATTAATTAGACAATAATCATTTGCTTTAATCTCTTAATTAATCATGATTAGCAATTAATATTTAATCTTTCGTGGATTTAAGTGTCAGGACTTTGATAATACTTGACGCAAGAAATCTTGAATCGTGAAATTGTGATGAGATTTATTAACGTTCATCTTTCTTAATATTTATTTGACCCAGCTTATCCTTTAATAATTTAGTGAGTTTGGGGACTGGGGATATAGTTATTAAAATATCTACGTCGGCCAAATCCCCGATGACAAAAAAAACCCGGACTCGTGAGCTTTTCCTCCATGTGGCATAATGCTCGGTGTATGCGGTTGTTCCACTGCCAATGCTTCCATCCATTCTCTTTGTGACTCAATGATCGAACATATGGTACATTTCTTTGATTCTCACATGAACCCTGTATTTGGATTTTTCGTGAGTTGGCTTGTGATTGTTATGTTATTGTGGCATTTGGGGCTGATTTTGGCGTTATTTGATTGAAGATGATAGGTAGAGAACATTCAGTGATGCACGTGACAGACAAATGGCCATTTTCTCACATCTACACTTTCGGTAGTTAAACACTATAAATTTTTCTCTCCTAAGTGACCGAAAGAGAAAATTTCAATATTTGTTACAACAGAGGCTCCATCTAGGGATGGTGCTTTCCTGCAAA
>ML809656.1:90196-101597 GCA_009831015.1 Picea engelmannii | reverse complement strand
GGATGATAGGATGAGCTATGAGCCAATTGAGTACCCAAACAAGAAAATAATTTTGTCCAAAAATGTCCAGTGAAGATGGGATCTCTGTCACTTACAATAATCTTTGGGCTTCCATGTATCTTTTGAACTGTCTCCATGAATGTGGTGGCAACTGTACTAGCTTTGAAGGGATGAGAGAGTGCACAAAAGTGTGCGTACTTGGTCAATCTATCAACAATCACCATGATGACACTCTTTCCTTTAGACTTTGGTAACCCTATGATGAAATCTGTGGAAACCTCCTCCCAGCACTGACTTGGGGTGGATAATGGTTGTAGAAGACCTAGGGTCTTAATTGTTTCCACCTTATTTTGTTGTTTTATTATCTGAAATTATCTGAAATTAATAAGAGGCTTATTATCTGAAATTATCTCTTTTTCAAGGCGTGGAGTACTTTTTCTGAGTTTTTTCTATGCTATATTGATATTTGCTTCTTAACAAACATGTTATACAATTAGACAGGACCCAGGTGAAGGTCATGGGAGAACTCAAAGAAATAATTATCAGAATAGCGACACACCCTAAATTTGTGCAGGTAATTGACATCATTGTAGTAGATATCCCAGAAGCTTATGGATTGATATTAAGTTGAGATTGGTTTGAGAAGTTAAACATATACTTTAGTACAGAATGGGCTCATCTTTGGCTGCCATTAAAGGGACACATGAATATGATCAAGATCGATAGAGTAAGATATCTAAAACACACTGTCACAAACATAGAAACCCTTAATGAACCCTCATCGACATATTTCCCCATGCTAGGAAATTATTCCCGTGACTCTGATTTTGATAATTTCTCCCTCCTCTCATCTGATGTCCCTCTTACCCAGAAGTGAGAAATGATATTTCAAGAGAAATTGCCGATGGCGGCAGATGAAACCCTCTTTTGTGAAGAACCCGTGGTAGAAATCACAGAACAAACAAGAGGAAAGGAGGAAAGTGACGAGAAAGAGGAAGCCGATAGGTTTTTCCCACAAGTTTAGACCTTATACTTTGATGGATCTAAATCGCAAGAAGGATTAGGGGTAGGGTGCATCCTCATTAATCCAAAAGGAAAACATCATTTTCTGTCCTATAAACTAGATTTCAAATGCACAAACAACACCGTCGAGTATGAATCTATAATACAAGGGATAAATAAATCCATAGACTTAAACGTCAAAGAATTGAAGGTTTTTGGAGATTCTGAAATCATTGTTAGACAAGTAAGGAACACTATACATTTCAACTCTCCAGACTTGAGGAATTACAAGCAGGAAGTGCACTTCCTGCACATGCTAATAGAGATTTTTGAAGACTTTAACATTACAATGATCCAAAAAACAAAGAATATTCTTACTAATTCTCTCGCCATCACTGCCTCAAGTCTATCACCTCTAGAAGATTATGAAGCCTCCCAGTTCACTGTGGAGCTACTCTACAAACCGTCGGTACCCAACAATATTTCTAATTGGAGGGTATTTGAAGGAGATGAACAAATCATAAACTTCTTGACTAACCACGATAATTTTAAAGACTTGGCTATTGACAATGAAGTGTTTCAGGAACAATCAACAGAAACCAATCCTCAGACAAATCAGCCGACTGAAAAACCTAGGTCTCACACGATACTGAAAGGAATAGCTAATTTATAAAACCTTTTTTGACCTAAGGAAATTTTTTAAAGGGCCAAATAACGCAAAGACGAGGAGTTCCTATCCCATGCATGAAACTATAAATCTAGGAACCTTGAAAAACCCTAGGAATGTAAATCTCGACAAGACAATATCTAGAGAGGAAAGGAAGTCCTATCTCAAACTTCTCAGACAATATCAAGATGTCTTTGCATGGTCCGACTGAGATATGAAAACCTATGATACCCGTACATTCAACACACTATCCCATTAAAAACTGAAGTGAAACCCTTCCAAAAAAATCTCCAGAAGTACCACCCATCCTTGGAACCTCTCATGTGTCAAGAGTTAAAGAAACTATTATATGCCAAAATTATCTTGCAGGTTAGACACTCTACATGGGCAGAAAATTTGGTTCCTATAAGGAAAAAATCTAGGGAGATCCGCTTATGTGTAGATTTGAAAAACCTCAACAAAGCTTCAGAAAATGACAACTACCCAGTCCCACCAATGGAGAAACTCTTGCAAACCATCTTTGGCTTTGATATTTTCTCCCTGCTGGACGATTTCTCAGGTTACAACTAGGTTCTAGTTTTAGAAGAAGACCGCTTGAAAACTACCTTCCAAACCAAGTGGGGAACCTTCACTTATAAACGTATGCCCTTTGGGTTAATCAATGCAGGGGAAACCTTCCAGAGGGCCATGGACATAGCGTTTCAAGGTCTAATCAACAGATGTGTAGTAGTCTATTTGGACGACGTAACTGTGTATTCAAAGAACAAAGAGGATCACATCCAACGCTTAACCCAGATTTTCGAAAGGTGTAGGAAATACGGTATATCCTTAAGCCCTAAGAAAACTATTTTTGATGTCGAGGAAGGAAATATGTTAGGCCACATTATATCCCATGTAGAGATTCGCATAGACCCATAAAGGATTAAAGCTATAGCTCAAATTCCATTACCTCACAGCAAAAAGGCTATGTA
Organism: Picea engelmannii; assembly: GCA_009831015.1. Lineage (NCBI taxonomy): Eukaryota > Viridiplantae > Streptophyta > Pinopsida > Pinales > Pinaceae > Picea > Picea engelmannii. The sequence continues at coordinate 98,957 of ML809656.1, read as the reverse complement.
ATCATTCTTTGGGAAAATCAATTTTGTGAGGAAATTCACCCCCAATTTCACTGAAACTATAAAACCCTTACAAAAAATGATTTATAAATATTCTAAATTTAAATGGGACTATGAATGGAAAAGGGCTTTCAATAATATTAAGACGACAATATCTCAAGCACCAGTGTTGCGAAGCCCCAATTTCAACAAATATTTTTTCCTCTATACTTTCTCTTCCGACCAATCATTAGTCATAGTATTAACTCAAAAGGATGATGAAAACAACAAGGCCCTAGTATCATTTATGAGCACTAACCTCCAATGGGCCAAACTAAATTACCCTGCTATAGACAAGAAAGCCTATGTGGTATACAAGGCAATAAAACACTTTATATCTTACATCCTTAAGAACCATACCAAAGTCATCGTGCCTCACCCTGCAGTTCGATCCTTATTTACTCAACAGGAGATGGGTGAGAGAAGAGGAAACTAGACAACAATGGTCCAAGAATTTGATCTAGATATAAAAACTGCTAAATTGGTTAAGGGATAAGGGTTATGAAAACTTGCAGCTGAATCCCAGGACCAAGTAAATGAATACCCTAGACGGGAGAATGAATTGGCATTATGGTGTGAAGAAGATTCATACATCTCCCCAGGGTAAGAGTCTTGGTATGAGAAATTAAATTATCTCCTGCATCATGGGACTTTCCAAGAAAACCTAAAACCTAGGGAAAAGAGAGCCCTCAGATTAAATCCGCACAATATCGCCTCATAAATTTTGTGCTCTTCCGTGTTAAATATGATGGGGTAGTTTTAATATGTCTGAAACGTGAAGATGCAGACAAAGTTTTGAAGGAGATCGATGATGGTCATGCCGGTGGACATTTCGTAGGAAACACCACCTCTCATAAAATACCGAGAGTTGGATATTATTGACCTAATTTGTTCAGAGACACTCACACATACGCTAGAAACTATAAGACTTGTCAAATAAGCGCAGGGAGGGAAAAGAGAGCAGTTGTCCCACTCCAACCAGTGGTCGTTTCTAGGCCATTTGAGCAATGGGGGTTATATATCATAGGATAAATTACACCAAGTTCTTGAAAACAACATAGGTACATACTTACAGCCACTGATTATTTCACGAAATGGGCAGAGGCCATCCCTCTACCTCATGTAAATGAGAAGGTGGTGATCCAATTCATAGAACAACAACTGATCACAAGGTTCGGTGCCCCTTATGTCCTTGTTTTTGATAATGCATTTTACTTTTATTCCACCTTATTAATAGAGTTTTATCTAGACAAAGGAATCATAATTAGATACTCTGCAAATTATTATCCATAAGGAAACGAAGTGGCATAATCAACTAATAAGAACCTAGTGAGGATATTAAAGAAAACAGTTACAGACAACTAGAGGAACTGACATAGTTCTCATAATGCCTTATGGGATGATAGAGTTACACCCAAGGAAGCTATAGGGAATTCTCCATACTTTTTGGTATATAGACAGGAATCCATTCTCCCGAGCGGGCTATATCTTCCATCTCTTCAACTTGCTCAGGATTCAAGAGGACAACTCTCATCAGTCCTACAACAAAGCATTGATACTCTCCTCATGTTGGAAGAAGAAAGGGAGAAAGTGAAATAAAAATTCATATCTCATCAACAGATAGTGAAGAGGTGGTTTGATAAGCATAAGGATAAAGAGAAGATTTTTGAAGTGGGAGACTTAGTCCTGAAATGGGACCGAGAAAATGAGCCGAAAGGGAAACATTCTAAGTTTCAGATATTGTGGCTCAGACCTTTCCAGGTGGCTGAGAAGATAGGGGTAGGCACGTATCAATTGCATAATCTTGGGGGGAACCTAACGCCCTCCCAATGAATGACCAAGCCCTAAAACAATATTTCCATTAAAAAAAAAAATCTGTGTTTATGTTTTCTCGATGTTTATTTTAGATCGTCAATTGTGAAATGCATTTTTTTTTATCTGTTTCTATTTGTACTTCTTCTCTTTTGAAGATTTTTTTTAGCAAGACAATGGTTTACCTCAAATAATGCAATATGACGAACTCGGCTCCTAACTCATCACTCACATACACCACAAAGAAACGTTTGGGAACACGTGGTTGTTTCGAAGGGATCTCTATCTAACCTGCGCAGACAAACAACTTTGGAGAAATGAAGAAGTGTTTGTATGGTGGTTTGGTGAAACCTCAAGGGAAATATGGTAAGCTAGAAAAGACTACATGTACCTCAGAGACAGAGCTAGTAAGTTTCACCTTAACCATCTCATTTTGTAGATAAAAAATATCCTCCTCTCCCACTCGCTCAGGGCATTTTGTCGAATAAAAATCAACTATATTCAATTAGTGCACAGTAGGAGAGGGTATGTAGGTAACTCCGCCAGGGCTGTGGATGCTCGCTGGCATCAGAGCATGGTATGTGACGTTGGGGTGACTTTGTCGGGGCTATGGATGCTCTTTGGCAGCAAAACAACACCGTAGCAAGTGAAGGAGGGTAACTAAAGGCTTAGTGCGAGTGAATGATTTAATAGAATCTTATCAAAGGGGACGTGAGTCAGGGTTACAGGAAACAAAGGTGGAATAAAGGTTGAAAAACCCACATGTAGGCCCAAACACACCAAACAAGGAATTTCAAATGCAAGGATAAAAGAGGCTCTTATTAAAAACCAGTTAAGTTCTTAACCAGATTTTGCATCATCCAAGCCCGAGGGAGGAACAAAGTCTCTTATTTTGCCCAGTAAGTCACCATTTGTTGAGCACTCAACACACCTTAAAAATCCTATGTCATCTTTCCACTTTTTGGGTACCACTTGATCTTTTCATTTTCTGATTTGAATTCATTTTGATAAATGTTTGGATTTTCTTATTATATTGACTCTCATTAGCTTTTCAAGTCTGTTTGAACTTATGAAACCCCATGAATTAAAAATCATTAACTCCTAAATAAAGAATCAAAAAAGCCAAGACACTTCACTCGACACACTCAGTTTCGACATTGGAAGGAATTCAAAGAGGGAAAAGAACCACTCGGGAAACCTCAGTCGTCGAGCACCAATATTCATCGGTATTGACAAAAAGAATTTTTGTTTTATGACAATTATTGCATAAAGATATCGCCGATAGTTGATCCCCTTCGGCATCGGTAAAAGATGAGGGTAATAGTTGTTAACCAAGAAAGAAAAGAGATCACCGATAGTCGATGCCCGATGTGCTTATCAGAACCGAAAAAGCCTAAAAATATTACCACAGACATTCTAACCATGCTAAAAGATACTCCCGATCACTGATCCCTGATGCATTTTCGACATCGAGACTTTTGTGAAGACGTTAATCCGAAGAAAAAAAAGCACGTGATAGGTTTATCGTTGATCGTCGACCCTGGATACTTTTCGGCATCGAAAAGACAAGGTTTGTTTTAGAATGCATAACTTAAGGAAAGTTTCAACTCCGATTAATACATGTGAATTAGGTCACCAATCTTCAACACCATGTGTCTTTGCTAGATTGGAGAACGGTATGGTCTAGTTTTTCCCCGAGTCATTCTTGGTTCCATAGGTCCAAGTCACACCTCTAAGTTAGCTCTGCCACGACAACATTGTACGATGATATCGATCAGTGTCAGAGATTTTGTGAGAGACATCAATGAAAACATTCAAAGCACATCCCCGATTCCCGATCCACCCACTGAGAAAGTGACACAATGGGACATTTTAGCGTTGGATATGATAATATTTTGAGCATTTAAGGGTATAATTAATACCAAATCCTGCATTATTTTCTACCTCGTGTGCAAATCAAAAAAACTGTTTAAAATCATCGATAGACCACATCACCCCCACGCCTTTGTCGTCAACCCACGATGAATTTAAGTTGTAGAGATTCAGCGATAGATTTGTTTAAATTGCACTCATCACCCTAATTGAATGGATGATGTGACATAGCAAGTTATTTATTGGTTTAAATTCTCTTGAGCCATTGTAAGCAGAATCATTCTACGCGTAAGGAAATTCAGAGCATCCGGAGAAGTGAAATGAGCAATTCGAAAGCTGTAAAGATCCTGTGAGTATCAAATAACTATGTTTAGAAAGATTTACATGTATGTATCCAAGTCTGTGGATTTTACATGTTTACACTTCATATATTTTTTATCTGGTTTTGTTCTTCACAGAGTCTCTGAAGGTTTAGTTTGATTGCAGGAACAATGCCTCCAAGAACGCCAACCACTAGACGATTGTCGAGGGCGCCAAAGCTGAAAGAACCAATGAAGGCTCCTCTTCAGGGGTCGTGAAGCAATTGGAATACACTCCAAGACCGAAACCTATCATGAAAACAATGATGAAGAAGGTTTTTAATCAACCTATGGCCTTTGGAGATATAGAGGCAAGCACAGGGTCCAAGGAGACACTCCCACATTAGGGAGATCTCTTTAAAACGATTAGCCGAGAAGAATACCCAAAATATATCCCACACAATGACCCAGATGTGAGAGCACTTGACGACGATGTGTTTTCGAATATCGAACGGTTGTACCTACACATGGTAGCAATAATAACCCTCATATTTCCCTATATAGAGCTTATGAAGTGGCTCATCGACCACATAGACACACAGAAGTGTTTAATCAATGATGACAATGGTGGGTGTGTCGGGGTCTTCCTTCCGGTGGAGGTCCAGAAATATTACAAAATTCAAGACCCCAAGGAATGGATGAATACATATTTCATCATGAATTTCTACGAGCACCATGACACCATCCAGGTGATGGCCTCATGGTGGAGGGAAGACAAGAAATACACCAACTGAAGCACCGGATGGTACCATATGGCCAACTTAAGGGAGCCATACATATTCTTGATAGCTCTCATCTATCGATTGTATGGGGAGAAGGATTGCTCCAAATTTTCAGAGGCTTGGATGCCCTTAGATTACACAGTGGTGATTTTAGGGAGAGGCTTCAACATGTTAGCCATCATTTCTAAGCAACTAAGCATATGCATACAATAGGCTTAGATGTCGAAGGAAGGAGAGACACCAACCTTCTACATGGATTCATATTTACTTGATGTCATGTGTGCTAGAAACATTTTCATCAGCATGAACCTAAGATGGAACATCACAGAGCTCCCTATCCATGTATATTTCAACATACTATGGGAGAACAGGTACAAGGAGTCTTACTCTCTCATTTGCGATGAATTCATCGCACGTATCTATTCATTATTTTTAAGAAAGAATGCCCAATACTATCGGTCGTGGCCAAAATGATGATATCAAAAGTAGGCCACTGGTATTTGGATGAGCGTGATACCTACATCAGGGTGTTCGGGGCTACCAGAGCACCACACCTCCTACCAGTGCATGTCCCTTATCATCTTATAGTAGGGGAGATATTCTACCAGACCATCCTACAAGGCTACAATGCCACTCTGGTCAAGGATAAGAAACAAGCGTTCATACCTTATGGTTTCCATGTAGGCTTCTACATGGTGAAAGAAACCACTCAAGACAAACAATAAGGGTTGATCCAATTAGAGTTTAGATTCCATATGGGTCGATTCCGCAAGCATGATCCAAAGGGTATCATCTTGAAACATGCTTCACAAGTGTCGTCCTGCTAGCCATATGCCCACAACAGATTTGAAGATGAAGTCTTCACGAAAAATGCCCAAGACTAGTACGAGGTGGTGGCAAGGATGGACAACCCCAAAATGACTAGGTTTAGAGCCATGAGCCTGGATGAACATGCGACAACCATAGAGAAATCAACTCAAAAGGCCCTTAGAGCCAGGGAATAAATGATAGCGATAGAAGAAACAAAGGTTCCCTTGGTAGCTCTGGTGCATGATAGAGGTTTCCCTATGATGCAGGATGCATGGGAAAGAGGGTTTCTCAAGATAGAAAATATGCAGTGAATAATTGATCATCTGCAAGATGACTTAGACCTAACAGGAATGACAAGGTCCCCTGCCGACAACCCAAATCAAAGCTAGACAGGCCCAATCATCCTTGAACTAATATCCATTAATGAAATCGTCGGGTTAGAAAACCTTTAAATCACAATGTCACAGGTCGGATCACCGAGGGGTGTTTCATCTCAGTCGAAGATAGTCGAAACATCAGGGAGAGAAAGTGCACCAAACCCCCTCAGTGAATTGATAAACAAATATGATGATTAAGAGAGCTCGGAGGTATCCCTAGAAACCCATGTACATATCATAGAGGAAAAGGATCCAAAGAAGGCATCTTCCCCAGCTCTCGACGTTCAAATTCACCTCCCACAGAGTGAACAAGAGGTCGAAAGTGTCTTAGACACTAAGCTCCCTGATGCACTGGAGACCCAAGTGGATAGTCCGAAGGACGTGCCATGGTCGGGCAAACAAAAGGAAGAAGCTCCACAACTGGAAATCGACGTCTCAACGACCGATAACCAAGTAAGTATCGATCCTACCCCTGATGCCTCAATTTCAATCGGTACTCAAATTCCCGATGAAAAACAAACAAAATACAAACTTTTGGAACACAGGGAGGAAGTTCAAGAACCTAGTCTTGAAAAAATATATACCATTGGGATCCTGGGAAATACGCTCACTTGGGGAGATCAGCAAATCCTTGAACCCATGGATGAATTTGATGACATACATGTCATCAATTATGACCGGAAAAGAAAATCTATCGTGCAGAGAACCACCAAGAAGAGGAGGATTGTTGAAATAATGTAACTGCAAAGTGTATTATTATTATTATTTGATATATTATTCATTGGATCAGTCCCCATTGTGGATTGATCATGTTGGCTATTGTAAAAGGACCAAATCCCCTTTTGCAGATTGGTCACAATATAATTGTAATAGGCAAAAAGAGAAGTTGGCCTCGAAATATATCAAAGAGGCCCCATAATATAATAAAGGTGGTTATAACCACCCAGTAGAAGAAGTCAACCCTGTCAGTGAAGGGACACTCCCACACGTGCCAATCTTGTATAAATAAGGAGGCTAGTGCCTCACTTAGATACACTTAACTTGCTCATTGAAAGACAAGTTTCAGAACTGTTGTTGGAGAAGAGAGAGAGAGAGAGAGGCACATCTTTAGGAGAGGGATTTTTGTATTTGCTTCAATTATCTCTTGGCATTGTATTGGCTATCTATAATAAGGAAGTTTTGTTGGGTTTTCTTCCCCTAGAGGGTTTCCCAGGATAAATGTTGTGTCTCTTGTGATTGTGTATTTCTCAGTGATCTTGTCTTATGTTGTTGTTATCTATTGAAATGCAAAGAAATATAATAATGGCTTAAACATTAACATGGTATCAGAGCCAAGCTGAAGAAAGCATATTTCACAAGAGTGAAAAACGTCATTGTTGTCGTAAATGAAAATTAGGGCTTTTTGATGGTGAAGCATTTCATCCCTAAAACTATCTAGAAAAGTGTGCCCTCCCCCAAGGATTAATTTGGTACTCTCAACACACGTTTTCAGTGGCTAGATCTCCCGGAAAGTGAAACCCTAGTTTCACAAAGCACCAGAAGTAGCAAAAAACCAGTGTACTAGAAGTACTAGAAGTACCAGAGTACTAGAAGTACCGGAGTACCAGAGGTACCAGAAAACTAGAAGCACCAGCCCAGAAATATGAAAATCAAGTTTGGAGGAGAAAAGGTTGGATTTTCTCATATCAAAACACACCAGGCTACTCACCTCAGCCAAGTGCACCTCCTGGTAAGTTCAGAATTTGATTTTGAACATTTTCATTTTTCGGTCATTTTCCTAGCTCTAGGTAAAAGATGTCTGCAAGCACCAAGCTTGTTGACAAGCTGGAAGGTGTGGAAAAATTTTGTTCCTGGAAGTATAGGATTGGACTCATTCTTGAAGAGAATGACCTAGCAAAATTCATCAAAGGAGAAATTCCTGAACTCGATGATGTTGCAGAAAAAGCCAAGCATCAAAAGGACACAATCAGGGCCAAAAGAATCATTGCAGATTCAATCAAAGACCACCTAATTCCTCATGTGTCATCTAAGAAGACTCTGAAAGAAATGTTTGATTCCTTGACCATACTGTATGGAGGAAAAAACATAAACCGGAAGATGAATCTAAGAACTCAACTAAAGAATACAAGGATGTAGAAAGGAGAAATAATTCAGGAATATTTCTCCAGAATCTCAAAATTCAAAGAACAGTTAGAAACGATTGGAGATACCATAGACGAATACAAACTCATAATGACGACCCTAAATGGTTTCACAATACCTTGGGATGCCTCTTCGAGGGGGCAACCTCCTTTTAGCCCACTTAAATGTTCAAGTCCAAGATGATTCAAAATGAAAATGTCTCCTTGGTATATATAGGAGACTAGGAGGTATAATTACAACTAATGGCCTAAAGCCGACATAAATAAAATAACATTACTAATTTAATATGACCCAATTAAGGGTTAATGAGCAAGCCAACATAAATAAAATAACATTACTAATCTAATATGCCCCAATTAAGGGTTAATGAGCCAATATTAGGGCTTAACATGCCCCTCCCCTTGAGACAAGTGTTGTCCGCAACGCTTGAGTCACTGTGGATGCTTCTGTATAAAAGACTCATCTTCCCAAGTGGAATCTTTAGCCGGTAGTTTCCTCCATTTAATGAGATACTCTGAAATGGATATATTCCTCAGTTGGAGAATTCTTGTGTTAGTGATGGCTTCAGGCTCCAATATGATTTTTCCTTCCTCGTCAAGTTCTGGCAATATAGTTTGAACTGGGATCTTGT
>ML809656.1:51305-78266 GCA_009831015.1 Picea engelmannii | reverse complement strand
GGCCTCTCTCTCGTCTGATGTTGTTGAAGAATACCCTTCTTGTTAAGGGGGAGTGTTGAAATAATGTAACTGCAAAGTGTATTCTTATTATTATTTGATATATTATTCATTGGATCAATCCCCATTGTGGATTGATCATGTTGTCTATTATAAAAGGACCAAATCCCCTTTTGCGGATTGGTCATAATATAATTGTAATAGGCAGAAAGAGAAGTCGGCCACAGAATATATCAAAGAGGACCTGAAATATAATAAAGGTGGTTATAACCACCCAGTAGAAGAAGTCATTCCTGCCAGTGAAGGGACACTCCCACACATGCCAGTCTTGTATAAATAAGGAGGCTAGTGCCTCACTTAGATACACTTCACTTGCTCATTGAGAGACAAGTTTCAGAACTGCAGTTTGAGAAGAGAGAGAGAGAGAGAGAGAGAGAGAGAGAGAGAGAGAGAGAGAGAGAGGTGCATCTTTAGGAGAGGAATTTATGTATTTTCTTGAGTTATCTCTTGGCATTGTATTCACTATCTATAATAAGGAAGTTTTGTTGGGTTTTCTTCCCCTAGAGGTTTCCCAGGATAAATGTTATGTCTCTTTTGATTGTGTATTTCTTAGTGATCTTTTCTTATGTTGTTGTTATCTATTGAAATGCAAAGAACTATAATAATGGATTAAAAATTAACAAGGATCACTCTAGATCAGTCTATCCTCATCACCACGAAGGAAAATTTGATAAATACAAAGCATGCCAAAAAATCCAAACTTATCAACGCAGGGATGAAAATCACATATGTCACCTTGGACAGAGAAAAAAAGGATGAAGAGGAGTTGGTTGTTTCTCTAAAAGAATTGGAACATGGCACCAAGGCAGGTGCAACAATTCATGGAGAACTCGATCAAAGTTTGAGCCATGTTGCAACAATTAAGTGCCAAAATATTCAAGCATCAGGCACATACAATAGAGATACGAGAGATCCTTTTGGCCCCAATGGAACAACATATATTCCTGTATGCTAACACATGGGAGGATATCTTCATCAAGTGGTCAGAGTACAAGAATACTCATCCACTCAAGTGAGATCATTTGATGACTTTTTGAAGACTGATAGAAGAAAGCACCATGTGGCAATTTTTTTTTTTACTTAGCTACACTTCAATAGTTATTTTTAGATAACAATATGTTATAAATAGGAGGATCAACTTGTTATGAGGATCAATGGTTGTTGCAAAGACCCTCATTTTGGATTTTGTAAAGAACTATTTTGGAGCTGCCTTAATTGAGAAGTCATGTTTAGGACCAAAGACAAGTTTGTGCTTTTAATCAAAAGTGTGTATGATTGGATGTGGAGATGAATTATTTCTGATTTCACCTCATGAATGTATGCTGTAACAAGTAAGAGCTTCTAAATCTATTGATAAGTTATCTGATTCAATGTTTTACAGTTCTTGTCTTTTATGATGACAATTAAATCATTGTGTTATTATGTGATTGATGATTAGAGTTAAGAGAATTATTTTTCTTTCTATCATTTATTGCATATGTGTTTTCTTTTGATAATCACACCTTGGTCAATAATTGGAACACCAACAGGTTAATGTATTATTACTAGGCTTGTGGTAGAGAATTATTGTTTGCATGCCAGAGTGAAAGGGTTATCCCCAGCTCAGCCTTCTCCAGTAGTTAAGATTTCCCCACTTTGTTACCTAGTTGGTTTATACCGGATTTTATCTTGTATTGGTCCCACCTATAAGAGAAAATACAAAAAAGAGAGTGTCAAAATTGAAGGAGAAACCTTCACCAGAAAACGTAAAGACCGTCGATAAATTGGTTGGATCGCAATATCTGGAGAACCATTCCACCATTAAACGATGCAGAGTCTAATTGGGCCTTGGTGGCAGGTTTGGTTCCTACTATTGAGTTAAAGGGACTTAGGACCCCACAATAGGTTTGTGCATGAAAATATTTTTCTCTAGGAGGTTGCATACTAGACCATCATACATGGGGTTGGAGGGATTTTATATCAACTTAAAAAGAAATCTAGCCACCACTTCCACTATATGTTGGGAATTACTTCTTCGAAAAGACTAAGCAATCCCAAGAAGAGGTAAAAGCCCTGCTTTATTATCACTTCGGAGAAGAATAATACAGAAGACATGATCTGAAGAATATTGTGAGAGACCAATTCAATAGAATTGGTATGCCCTTGGAATACACAAAAAACATCTGGGAAGAGGAAGAAGTGCATCAAAATACCTAGACCTATGATAAAGTCATCTTCAACAGACATGGCTAGCCAAAGGTGAGAATTGTGGATGAAGAAAGGGATAGAGAAGAATCCAAAAATAAAGAAGAGGAAGAGGAAGTTGAGAAGTCTCTCCATGGTTCCACCTCAATACACTTAGGGTTAGTAGAAGAGATAGAAGAAGCACCATTTGAAAAGAATGGAAGGGATAAAGTAAATGTCCACAAAAAGAAGAATGACACAACAAAGAAGAAACAAAAGATTGAGGAAGATAATGCCAAAGAGAAATATGAGGAAGAAGTAAAAGTTGCAACATAATGAGAGATCAAATGAAAAGAATAAGTAACAAGAGAGGAAGCAACATAAAAAGTGGAAAAGGAAATTGACTACTTGTGCTAGATGAGCTCGGGAAAAATCTAGTAACAAAAGAGATGATAGAAAAGGTGCATAATAGCACAAATCAACGATAAGAAGTAGTCGAAGCACCCACTGCAATATCCACAGACCTCATAGAGAAACACTTAATGCAACCAATAAAGTTCCATACCATGATACAAGCATTCATGGAGACACTAGTAAAAAAAATGAGCACCCTCGAAGACAACATGGCCATGAACAACGCATCCCTGAAATAACTAACTTACAAAAGGATCAGATCCCTATATGATCAAATAGGAATATGGAAAGCATACATAAGGGATAAAAATATTTGAATGAAGAAAAAATAGTGGCAAGAATATGCCAACACATATTTCTTATTTTGTCTCTTTCCCAACCAATCTCAATCTTGTCCTTATTGTGCACTTGTCACTAGGAAGTAGGAAACTTAACCATTTTTTTGTAACCTCCTCTTCAAGAAGAAGGAAAAGAGTCATTTAGAAGTTATTGAGAACTTTATAAGTAAGAGTAGAGGCTAATGTGTAAAGGGATTTTTGGCTCTTCAAACATTGTCCACTTCTGAATTTTTTTGTGTACACAATGTCAACTAAAATTGGAGAGTTGAGTTTTGATGCACTATTGTTGAAACTATTAATATTGAGAAGTCCTCAAGGCTAGTTTTCTGAAGAAGGAATACTTGTGTGTGGATACTTATACGTTGTGAATTATTTTGAGTGAAGATGAATGATGTTCACATGGACTGTAAGAATGCTTGTTTGATTATAGATTAACTCTTATGCACTCTATGTTATTATGCAGTTTTAAGTGTTTGTTCGAATATCTTTTTGTCTTGATATTGCTGAGTTGTTAACACATGCATTGATATAATTTAGACTATTATAGTTATATATATTTGCACTCACTTGTTTCTAGTTCTGCTCTTCTATTTCAGCTATTTGTGCGGAAGTTTATGAAAAATTTAGTTTCCTTTACAACTCGTCAATTACTTTAGCTTGCTCCTAGCTCGGATATATTAAAGTAGATTAGAGATAGATTAGTTTGTTTTCAATACATAGTATTCATATACATATTTTCATTGCATATTCACTCATCATCCATCCTCATCGGCAAACCAAACCATAATTGGCAAAAAAATCCAAAAACAGTAACAATGGCAGCCGTGCCAAATTCTGGATGGGACTCCTAATCCAAATGGTGCATAGTCTAGTTAGGACCATGAACCAGGGAACACCCCTTGCTATTTTTGAATTAATTTAGGCCCATCAACTCAATATTATCATGGAATAATTACACACTAAAAATCTCAACCAAAATAAAATGCAATGAAAACAATAGAATTATAGAAATATATCCATGCATAGTAGACAAAAGATTTTATCCTGGGAAACCCAACCTAGGGAGAAAACCTAGAAAATTTACTTATGAAGAATTCAAGTAAATAAGTAAATCACCAATCAATGAAGAAACCCTAGCACAAGTTCTCCCTAGCATGAGGATGAACCCTCAAGAAATAGCAAACCACCAAAAGATAGTGAACCCTCCAAAAATAGTGAACCCCAAACAACTGACAACTGGCTAATGCGCACTTGATGAGAAGAGTTGTGTGATGATGGTAATGAAAATTATCAAGTCTCTTATTTATAATAGTCAAGTCACCTTTAATTTCCTTGTGGTCCCGACTTCTTCTTGTGTCTCCAATATCTTCTTTAATTGCTTTCTTGGGTTTCTTCAATAGTTTAATGGGATTTGACTTGTCTTCTTGGAATTTCTTCTTTACTAGAAACGTTTTTTATGATCCTTGTTGACGTGGCATCTCCTCACATGAATGCATGATTAATATAGGGATATAATATTGAGTATACTCACCGAGAAGCCCGTCATCATGAGAGTTATCTTGAGCCTACATCTTCAACATTAGACTAAACTTGTAAACATGTCAAACATGCCCTATAAAAAAAATCACTTCACCTTGAAGCAGGAAATGTGAGAGCATCTCAATTATTTATTACTCCTTGTCAAATTAACATGACTACTAGGTGAAAGAATACATCTGGGTCATTCACCACTAGCCAAATCACCATGGCCTCATGAGTGAATGTATCATTCTCCCTTGGTCAAATCAACATGACTAATTTGGGAGAATGTGTACTCAATGATGCTAACTGGAGAAACATCAACATCCTAAGCCATTCACTACTATCCAAATCAGCATGGCCCCATGAGTGAATGTATCATCCTCCCTTGGTCAAATCAACATGACCAATATGGGAGAATGTCTTCCTGATGCTGAAACATAAACACATTCTACCATAAAAATACATCAAGCATTGACAACATGCTTGATCTTGTAACTCTCTGTAGAAAATTCTCCATGTTTGGTAAAGGATAATTGTATTTAAGGGATAGCTAGTTAGGATTTTGAAATTCAACAAACAATTTGATCTCAAAAATCTTCTTCCTTATCACTACCAGGTTAGCAACCCGGGATGAAGGTAGGAGAAATTAAATTTGTGGCCAACATATTCTCTAGCTCCTTTTTAATAAGTGGAAGGAGCTTTGGATTGATCCTTCTTAACTTCTTCATGAATGGTTTCACATCATCCTTCAAAGAGATAGTATGTTGAATGATATCCACTTGATATGCCATCAAATCATCACAAGTGTTGGATATATTACACACTCGCCTAGGTAATTCTTTTCCTAAGGTTGATAGTCCAATGTTGAGAATGTTTTATTAGATGAGAATATTATCTCTAGAGAATATTACCCTACAAACTAGGGCACTCCTCTTCCATTCATAGTCAGTTACACTTAGTTACACTCAATTAGACTAGTGGAAGTCACCCATGCATGGAAACCTTAGTTTTATCACCATTAGTTGCATGTGTTTCTCTCACTTCCACACATGTGACTCAGTTAACTAATGATTGCATGGATTGGTTAACTAGGACTAGGTGGCAGATTACTTCAGTTTTTGTCAGTGAGTGTCTAGATCTCTCTATATAATTACTATGCCGACTTCACATAGCCATGTATAGTATATCATGTGCATTTTACCATTTTACTCATACAATGAATACACTTCTATTGATTGTTTTTTCTCATCTCTTCTCTCCTCTCAATTTGCAAGATTTGTATGAATTGTTGTAAGGTATATTCTTTGTGTAGGTTTCACCACAATTCTACAATAAGACCATGTGAACACATCACGATACTCCCAAACCAAGTTTTCATTTGTTTTCTTTCCTCTATTTATGTATTCTTCCTAATTTTGATCATTTTAGGGCTAGATTTTCATCCAATATTGAGTTGTATATATTCCTTAGGCTCATTTGTTTCTTTATTTTGTTTGTATCTATCATGTCGATCGAAGATACTTTCTAATGGAACTAAACCATTTAGAACCATGTTGTCATTAATAAATTTATCTTCCTTGAATTCATCGTCATCATCATCTTGACTTCACAAACCCACTTTACAATCAACAAACTCCTGCAAGTTGTTTATGAATCTTGTTACCTGAGAGTCCTGAAACATTTTCTAGTGCTCAAAGTTATCTGAGATTAAATGTCAAAATATGATCTCCATCTTAGCTTTCACTAAAGTGAGGCTCTGACATGGCTGGAGAGTGTTTGATGCCACTTCCAAGGCATCTTCTTGGGTATTCTAATCCCTTAGAATGCCTTTGATTGAAAATACATCAAAAAATTCCATGATATCCCACATTGCATGTTTATATCTCTCTAGTTAGTCATTCTTCACAACATATTGATCCTTCACTTACAACACTGCAAGGTTAGAGTGTCTGATTACCCACAATACCTTTATACCCATAGTTGTGGCTAAATCAATTCCAAGAAGTAAATCCTCATATGTTGCAAAATTGTTTGTGGTCTCAAACTCCAATGTATAAGAAAAAATAATTGTGTTTCCTTGTGGAGAAGTAAAGGCGACACTTCTACCTGAACTTGTTTAGGACTATTCTCCATCAAAGTGCATCTTCCAACAATTAGTACTTGTCTCCCTTACTTCCTCCTCAATTTTTTGGGCCAACAAGTGTGAGAGGATTGTGTAGTTTATTGTATCATCATCCACTGTACAAATGAATACATTCATAATCTCATTTGGATCCTCCACATAGAACATTCTGGTTTCTGTTGATGTTTGTAGCATCAGAGAGGTACCTTCACACAAGTCTAAGTGTCTAGATGTGTGGAATTCGTCCAAATCCTTCAACTTCAGTAATTTACTTTAATTAAAGGAATTATTAAAGTAAAGTGATTTATTAATTAATTGAGTTTAAGTTAATGAAATGCTAAAGTTATTAGCATTAGTGAATTAAATGAATCTTATCCATTCTTTTCAAGTGAGGTGAGGTATAATCTCAACCATTAATCACTTTGGAGATCATGGTTATGTTTGATTTGTTCATAAATAAATATTATAAAATCAAGGCTAGGTGAAAGAGAAATGAAAAACAAGAGTACATAGGAGAAAAGAAGGACTTTTTCTCATGTGCTTGAGTCATCCACCGAGGAGAAAAAAATGATTTTTTCTCAAGTTCTTGAGTCAAGAAGGACTATGACTCAAGACAATCTCAACATGTGAAGAAGGAATTTTATCTAGAGATGAAGTCCAAAGGAGTAAAGTGTAAGTAGTGTACAAAGAGGAGAAAACACAACAACAAAAATTCGAAGGATATATTTCTAGGTAATCCAACAACAACAGTAGGTACAACCACAGGTACAAGATGTACATATTTGCAGAGCAAAACCATATAGGTAGTATTGGGTGTGTACATACATGTCCTACATGGAACATACATATGTGTCGTACAAGTCGTATGGGACACATATGTACACATTCCACATGTGAGAGAAGGTGTGTATAGTTTGTATAGGGATGTCTAGGGACAAATCAACATAGGTTTTCCTTAGGGCCTACATTGTCAGGTTTGTTGTAACTTGTATTTTTACCATAGTGGGCCATTATTCTAGTAAAGGAGCCCTTGTAATCTTGGATTCATTATTAATGAAAAGTTGATTTGAAGGGAAAAATTTGTGTGTGAATGTGTGAAATTTGGTTTCCTATTTTTGATTTTGTTGTTTTATTTCCAACCAATATATTTTATTTTGTGTGTTGTTAATTTATTTGTCAACAATGAAACACATAAGGTAATAACGTATCTAGGTTATAGGAATTGATATTTCAACATGGTATTGAGAGTGTGTTGAAAAATTCCAACATGGTATCAAAGATTGCACTCTAAGAGGGAGACAAATTTCAGATACATATAACAAAAATACATCTATTAGATTCAGTGACTCATAGAGAGAGAAAAGATGAAATTTTTATCAAGGAAATATTAGCAAGGGTGAAAGACTTTCACCTAGATATTTGATCGGTCCAAAGAAGAAACATGCAACAAAAAACAAATCTAGTAGCAAGGAAATATCTAGGTAGAAGAGAAACAACAAGTACAACATGAAATCATGTCATACAGAGTCGAAGCAACGTCATATGAAACAAAAAGATTCCAAGGAGTGTACAGGTGTTCCTCATAGGTGCAAAAGGGAGCATACATACATGTCCCACAGGTGCAGTAGAGTACATACATACACACCAGAATAGTAGTCGAAGGCACATAAATATTCACAATGAAATGGACACAAGAATATACATACAGATTGTGTAGGTCATATAGGGTGTGTACAATTTGTATAGGATGTTCGTATAGGACCTTACAACATCGATAGAGTTGTTGGGTTACAATGTAGTATATTTCATTTTATTTTCCTAGTGGGCATAAAATATGATAGGAGTATGGGAGTTATTCAATAGTTTGATGGACAGGGACTTAGGGATCCATGTGGAGATTGTTGATTGTTGGACATGCATTTTGGATAAACTTTTGAGGAAAATCCAAAGTATGGAGTAGGTGCACAACAACAAAAGAGAGAAGGAAAGGTAGGAGTGAAGTGTGTAGTAATGGAACATCCAGGATTGAAGTGCATAGTAAAAGCATACTTAATGGAGAATAAAGTAGTAGAATAAAAAAATAGAATAAAAAAAGAGAAGAAAGTGGATGAAAAGGAAGGACAATAGTTCAACACGCAAAAGCAGAGAGATGGGAAAAAACAGGAAGGCCATTAGTTGATAAGAAAAAAGAAACATGCAAGCGCAAAAGTAGGAAAAATCACGGTAGGACAACGAGTCAACTTGAGTTGTAATGAGTCAGAATGAGTTGTAATTGGGTTTTGAGGTTAATCACGTAGGGTTTTTATCCCTAGAATCCATGCATAAATATGTAATGGGTCAGGTAGAATAGGTGGTTGTTGCTGGTTGTTGACACCAAGAGAAGAGAGTGATAGAGTAGATTGAGAATGAAGGAGTCTATGTATGATTGTTAGGGAGAGTTTCATATAGAGGCTTGCATTGCAAAGTGGCTAGGAAATATGGAGAGAAAGATAGCATGATATATCCATTGTAAGAATAATATGCAATCCTGAGATGATTACAAAAATAATAATATATAAGCCAACCATTGTGGACATAGCCCAAAGTTGGGTGAATGTTAGACTAGATTGGTTTATTATATGATCAATGAGAAATAGTTATGAATGTTACACTAAATTTTTTATGCTGCAATTTATAGTATAATGGTGCTCTATAACTAAATTCACCAATTAATCAAGGAATAACAAAGAGGATAATGAGCATAGAGTAGATAAGTAAGAATGAATAATTTGATCGCCTCCCATTCCCTCACTACTGCAGAAACTTGGTTACTGCAACCCCAATAGATGCCTCATGTGAGACTTCACTTGCATGCAGGTGATGCTGAAATTTTCAGTGTCTGAAGGATTTTTTGGGTTAGATAACTTGAACCTAGGGTCTTACAATTGTGCGCCAACAAATGGTTCCATTTTTAGGACCCGAAATTTGTGATTGAGGGGATGTTTTGGAGGTCGACTAAGAAAGAGATCTAAAAATTAATATAAGGGAAGGAACGAGAATTTTCTCAAAAATAGAATAGAAACCCTCAGATGAGAGATGAGAAATGGTTGCAAAGGTATGTGTACACGGAGTTGCATGATATTTTCTTCGATGAATTTCCAATTATTTTGACTGAGTGGTTAGAAATATTAGTGGAGAATACTGGAAGGTACCGAACCGCGGTGTCGAGGAACTGGACCCCAGAGTTGGTAAGGTGGTTGAATTCTGTAAGTAATAAGAATTATTGTTGAATTTATTTTTGGTTAGACAATATATTGGGAGGTTATATTACACAATTTACAGTGGATTGTACCCAATCATATAGTATTGCAAAGAGGGATTTCTTCAAAGGTCCATGTGGAAGGTTCATGAAATTGTTGGGTACGTGGATAAAATTGTTTCTATGAAACAAGTGTGTGATCATAATGGATTTTGATTGCTAAGGGGATTTACACACATAGGGGAACCGGGGGATGAAAAGAGGATAGTCTGAAGGTAGGGAATAATGAAGGAAGAAATTAATAAGGAAGGGAGGAGCTGAGGAGGTATATAACCAAAGAGGTTGTATCAAAAGAAGAAGACGAGTTTAGATTACTACGCAGTAGAAGAAGGTACAAGAGGTGAAAGAATAGGGATGATAAAGAAGAGTTGTTCATTGATCTTGGGGGAAGAGGAGCCTACACAATTAGCCAGATAGTAGAAATACCATACATAGGAGGAGAGGAAGATAATTATCATTTCAATCCTATAATAGAATATCTAGTAAGTCCTACTCATAATGGATCCTGCATTGATTCCATGACCCCATGTGCATCACCTAGATTAGGAATAACATCCGAGGATTTTTTAAAAGAACTTGTAGTTAGAAAACTAAATTATAATAGTAGTAGTTAGAGCAGTGGATGAGTCAGAGTCAACCAACATCACCAAGGGGAGGTACTAAAAAACAAATATGATAGATTTAAACAACACATCGAGACTGCCTGATTTCCAAGGAGTTGGTTTGAAGGATCCTAGACAACATCTATTTGTCTGTGAGACAATTTGTGCTGCAAAGAATGTCTAGGATGAGGCCATAAAAATTGCACAGTTGGAAACAACATTTAGAGGTCACACACTAGTTTGGTATATGAAAATGTAGAGTACCACACCTACAGGACAGGCGAGGACTCTAGCGGAAATTAGACAGGCATTGTTGAAAGAGTTCAAGAAACCAAAATCCAAGTCGCAGTACATTACTGAGTTGAAGGAAATCAAACAGGTACAGATTGAGTCAGTATGGGACTTTGATTAGAGATTCAAGGATGTGATGGGAAGGTTAACATTTCAAATTCCCTATCATCAACATGGGGAATGGTTTATGGCAGGACTCTTACCACACATTTGCAACCCAATTGTTATCACTCCAAGAAACCCTTTGTGGTTGCAGACCAAAGGTGCTTGGTAACTTCAAGTAAATTTTTTTTTGTATTTTGTGTAGATGGATCAGTAAGATAACTCAATTCAAACATGGTATTTAGACAATCAAGATGGTAAACAAATGAACCAGTGCTCTCTAAGATTGATAATCAACAAATAACTTTGAGGTGGATGAAGAACAGATTGCTAATAAACCAGTACAAAGTAGGGTCTAATTAACAATGAAGAAAATAATTATCAGGTTATGAGACAAATAATAAGATGGCAGTCATTAAAGGCTTGACAACACAGATAAAAGTATAGAAGGAATGTGGAAAACTGACATCAAAATAGAAAGGAACCTGTGATTTAGTATTAGCATCAAAATCCTGTGTACAATAGAGAATTTCTGTATCCAAAAACTGACCCCCCATAACTCTGATTTTACATCTGTTTATATAGGAAAAAGATACTCTTTATCCTCTCAAGGCTCGAATCAACCTTCTGCTTTCTAAAATTAGAAAGAAATTACAATCATCATACTAAAAATAGTAAGACTTATCTAATCATAAAGAGTCCTCAATCATTAGGAGGTTTCAACTCATTTATCCAAAACAAACTTGATTGACAAGTGTTATCCCTCTAAAGAATAAAAAACAAAACAGGAATCTGTTTTCTATGAACCAAAGAGAAAATATAGCAACCGACTAATGAGTCATCAAAAGGATTCTTTATCTCGAGCTTATCCTCCTGAAGATGGTGTTGAGTTTGTACATCACCCGTAGTTATTATCATCAACCTTAGATAGCTTTCTAAACTTGAATTCTGCCCTTAAATCTGCATGAAACTAATTCTCTGCCATTTGCACACTTGTTGCCTATAATTTCCGGAAAGTAGGGATACTCTACCTCCTGTCAATATCATGTTGGTTATTGCCGTGAATATAGGCATGCTTTGCCCCGAGAATAGATGGCAGTATTCTTTGCTGGTCATATATCTGCAGCTGGCTCACAGGAGGGGATACCATCTTAAGATCCTCATTATAACCCATATTTCTACAGAAAATGCGTTTCCATCTACAGATCGAGACTTAGGAGTGGATTGAAAAACTTCACTGATTCTTTGTAGTCCAGATAAATAGGACCAGCAGAAAGATTTGCTGCACCCCAAGTGTCATAATTCCCGAAGATGAAAACATCCCCATCCATCGCTTCATCTACTTCACCCTCTTCAGTTGATTCAGAGTCAAATAAATCAACAGATTCAAATTCTTCACTGAGTGGAGATCGTTTGCAATAACTTCCATCCTCGTCTGAAGAATATGTATCGGATCTCTTGGGAGTATCCTTTTCTGACACAAGAGGTATTATGCATGAAAAGGGGACTAAAAGCTTTTGAAACGGGTTAAATGTCTCTTGAAGATGGACAAACTTTAGAGTTACAACAAGTGCTGCCTCTGTTGTTGCACCTAACAAGAAAATGAAATCTTGGTGGTTTGTCCTGTGTTTTTCCTAGGTGAAACAAACTCTGCAATGTTTAGAGAAGCTGTCCCTACAACTGACAATCTAGTATTTGGTTCATTTTCCCGAACATTGATGACCTCAAAGCCAACATCCCACTGATGAAATGCATTTCCTTTGAGAATGGTAAGAAAATAGACATGATCGAAGCTCTCATTTCATTCCACAGTCCTATTATCCCCAATGGACTGCATGGCAGTACAGTTTCTCTCAATGCTTCTGAACCTGGAACCCAATTCACCCTTCGGCCCCTTTCATTTAATATGAACCATGAAATTCAACTTATCCGAGCCTTTGTTAACACACAACCCTTCAAGTTCATGCAGAACAAGACCCGGCTGAAATTTCTGCATAGCCAAAATAGTCCATGGCACCCATTTCATCATCTTGGCCACCATTGCTATTACCTCCTCACACCGATCCACTTCATAACCCAAACACCGGTACTTATCAAACTCTATTATAAAAGCCGAGCACAGAATTGATTCAAAATTTTATTCTCAGGGCACAATGAATTGGAGACTCTCGTGTGTATCACAAGATCAAGAGCATGCTCATCCTGTCCTGGTGAGGCTACCCGCTTATTCTTGTTTTTCTTAAGAAGATTTAAAATCGCCTTATCATCTGGACCAGAACTAGTCAAAATCATCTCTGCCACGGTTATTGAGTTTCCATTTGCTGGCTACAAGAGCCTTTTCAAACTGATTCAAAGAAAAGGTATAATATGGAAAGCTATCCTTGGACGAACAGTGAAGAAGACCCTGTGTTTTCTCTCCCACCAAAGACTGAATTTGCCATTAGATTCAGAGTGTCGATCCCACTTCAGTAAAGGATTTTGAGGCGATGAATGCTCAAGCTTTGATATAGAAACTGAATGATTGAAACGAACTATTGTTATAGCGAACATGTTCTTCATATTAGAGTTTCGACCTTCTTAGCATTCATAATTATTCTCTAGAAGCTCTGCATATAATTTTGATTTGTGACGTAATCGCCCATAAAATTCTGAGCATACCCTTCTTAATGATGACTAATCGCCCGAGCATATCAAGGATATTTCGACAACAATTTCTCGACCAACATGTGGCTCTTATCCACTGAAACAGTTGGATTTCAGTGGCTAACTAGTCCATCAAAACATGGCCTTCCTTTAAAATGCTTTCACTAGCGCACAATCCTATTTCACCAGCGCACAATCCTGTGGAAAAATCGCTTTAGCTGTTGGAAGTTATTACTTTCACCAGGGCACAACTCACGACAAAGCTTCTTTGGATGTTTGAAAGTCATCACTTTCAGCAGTGCACGGACCTATAAGATATGCTCCTTAGCTGTTGAAAGTCGCCACTTTCACCAACTAACATTCATCTTTTAAACACACGTTAGCTGTTGAAAGTATTTTATAAAAATTTTAAAGAGAAGACCTTTATGGGTTATCTTTATTTCTAAAATGAAATCAAAACCTAAACCTTGCAACTAGAAAAACTCAAAACAAATTTGAGAAAACTACCAATAGCCATGCTATCCACCGCAAAATGCGACCATAGGGACGGGTTCATTTTGGGAGCTAACACCAATGATACAACATAAGGTTGCATCCAAGTCTGAAGCATTGGATATCACAATGAAATTGGAAAAATATCCTATAGGAGAAAGTGGAGGGATGGTGCAAGTAGAGACACAGTTAGCTTCCTTAAAAATTCAATTGATAGAACTTGTAGATTTTAACCTTGTACAATTATTTACTGCAAACATATTTTCAGTAAAAGAACATAAAATATTCAATGAAAAATACACATATTACACATATATTTTTC
Source organism: Picea engelmannii (assembly GCA_009831015.1). Lineage (NCBI taxonomy): Eukaryota > Viridiplantae > Streptophyta > Pinopsida > Pinales > Pinaceae > Picea > Picea engelmannii. The sequence continues at coordinate 63,901 of ML809656.1, read as the reverse complement.
CCTTGGAAACCCAAACTGGGAAAACCATCATATTCTATATTCATTCGCATCATATATTGTTTATAATACAATATACAAATAGGATCCAGTGACATCCAAAACCCTAACCCAATGACCTGGATTAGTCAACAACCCTAATTCCTTAACTGGAAAAATAAAACCATCAATAAAAAATTATGTGCCAAAAAACCTCCCAACAATGGACATGAAAATCGAGGTGACACAAAAAACAAGGAAAAAAGGAGACATGTTTCTTGAGGGATTTTTTTTTCTTGAGGGCGCTACCCCTAAACCCTGCAACCCATGGAAGGGGGGCCTAGTGCACCCCCCCTCAAACCCCCATGTGTGCTCGATGCAACATAGCAGACACTTAGGTTAGTCATGCACAAAATATAACACATACCCAACATTCTCCCACTTGTTGTTTTCTTTGCATACAAGGGGTTACATGTTTACATAGTCAACAATCCAGGGCAACAATGCCTATAGATCCTCTACACCAAGAGAACTTCTCAGTGCTCACAATTTTTTTTAATGAATCTGCAACATTCTTCAAAGTGTACACCTTCATCAAAAACACTTTCTTTTCTTCAACCATGTCTCTCACAAAGTGATATTGAACATCAATATGCTTTGTCTTTGAATTATAAGTCAGGTTCTTTGCCAAAAAAATTGCACTTTGACTGTCACAATCTATCCTTACAACTTGATGTACCAACCCAATACCTAAACACAATCTTTGTAACCATATTGTTTCCTTGATTTCATGCGTGGTTGCTATGTATTCAACTTCTCTGGTTGAAAGTGCCACTACAAACTATCTTTTGCTCATCCAACCGATTGGTCCCCCAAACAGGTTAAACACATACCCACTTGTAGATATCCTACGATCCAAATCTCCATCCTAGTATGCATCCAAAAATCCATGTATGTCCAACACTTTGTCCAATCACGGTCTTCCTTGGTAGCACAATCCATATCTAGAAGTGCCACACAAATACCTAAAGACCCTTTTTATTGATGTCCAATGATCCTTCCTTGGTTTTTACATATACCTAATCAAAACTCCCACTACATGTGCAATGTCCAGTCTAGTACAAACCATTGCATACATCAAACTGCCAACTGCACTCACATATGGAACACGAGACATGTCCATCTCCTCCTCTTCTTATGTCTCGGGACACTAATCCGCAGATAAATTTACACCAACGAGAATAGGGACTGATAAAGATGTTGGTGATGGATGAATTAAGAAAGAGAAACACAGAATTGGAAGAATTCATTTTTTCTTCAAACTTTATGCTTAACATTCCTCCCACCCCATAGTCTAAGGTACAAATCCCTCTTCATGTTGACAAGACTGTACAGTTGGGGATGAGAAAGAAAAGGAAGAGCATCAAGTTTGTTAAAAATGACAAAGCAACAAATGAACATGAAGAGTAAGGAGGACCTTCTCAGTCTCCACAAAGAGAGGTTTCACCTTTCTCAACTCCCAATCAAGTAGAGACTCCTTCAACTAGAACCATAGGTTTGAGAGAAAGAAAGTTGTTTTTCTCTTCACCACCTGTTGCAGACAAGGTCAAAACTAGGAGACCTATTACTAGAGAATAAAAAAAATAGGAAATTATTGTTAAGAAATTTATAGTGGGAGCCCCCATCCAGAGAAAGGGTAAAATTTTACCTATCAATGAGCCCATTGAAATTATATACATAACTACTCCTCCAGAAAATCCTACCTTTAAGATCCTAAATAGACAGCTTAAAGAGGCAAGGAATGGAATTGATAAACTAAAAAGGGAGGATTTGGTTGAAAATAAGAAGTTAAATGAAATTATGGAAATGTATTGTGGAACTCTTGAAAAGGCTAAGTTTATAGATAAAAGGTTTCGACCTCTCCACGGGAAGCTTAAAAACTTGTATAGATAGAACATAGCCTACCAAAGTCAGATCAAAGGACTAAATATGGAGCTGCAACCTTTCAGAGAGGAGCTAGCCAAGAAGAATTTGGATATATTAGATAAATTTGCCACCAGGAGGAACTCCATAGTCAAAAAGTGAAGATGATGAACATCTTGACTCATACCAATTTTTGACAGTTCCTTGTTTTGGTATTTTGAAAATTTGAAGACAATCATGTTTGATAAGTCGAGATTCAATTGAGGATGTGTTATCTTTCCTATGTCTTATATCACTATCATATGTTATTATAGAATTTGGTGACACTTGGGATAGTTTTGGAGTGTTTTGATTCATTTTCAAACAAAAAGAGTAGCTACAGGAGAGTTCATAGTGCCTGGCACTGTGAACTGGTTGATACAGGTTGGCGTTGTGAATTGTGCTGCAAACTATTGATCTAGAGGTTTTAAAGGAGTAATTAGTTTCCATATGGGTAGATGAGTATATGAAATTTTCTAGAAGTTCATTTGACGGATGGAGGGTCACCTGACAAACGAAGATGTGCTCAAAGTTCACATCATCAAGAACATTTAATATGATTAAGGAGGTTACCAACATGAGCCTAGTTTTTAGCAGTTTGTTACTTTTTTGTTGAACTGTAGTTACTCCACCTTTAGGTGTGGGAATCCTATGCAAGAAGAGGAATTTGAATTGTACAGTTGTCATTGACAGCCTAGGCTATAAGATAGACATTTAAAATCATTGAAGGATTCGAAGGATTGTAATGAGACTCATACTTTTGAAATTGTGAAGTTACAGATCCATCTCTGGATTTTGTGTACCAGAACTGAGAATTTTTTATTAATAAAAATCAGTTCCTTCCCCATTATATTATCTCTATCTTACTCTGATTCTAATATCATTTGAATGATTCATTTGATTTATTGTATCTGTATTGCAATAGAGGTTTTGTTGTCATGTTGCTATTATTTTATCAGAGTTTATCTTTTGTTAAAGAAGTTCTTATGTCAAAAGGGTTTCCTCATATGTTTGCTAGTATTTCCTGATGTGAGTGGCAGACATTTTCATTTTCTCACCAAAGTATTCCATCTATCCATTTTACTCTATGAAACCCTGATCTAAGTTAGCCAAGACCTCATTTTCTTATACATGTTTTTTGGAACCTTATGTGATTTTCACTGTTCTGACTGTGTTTTGATCCATTTGACATCATCATAAAAACTTATCTTTAAACCTACTGATGGGTGTTGATCTTACACTTTAGTAGTCAAAGTGTGACTTTCAGTGCTAACAAAATCGGTATAATCGTGGGATTAGATGTGTGCTCCACTTAATTGTTCAAATATTAGAGAGCTCCACATAAAGGCTACCATGAATATTTACTTGATCTTATCAATTTATTTCATGGAAATCACAATTCATCCTTGTCACATGTTATGTATTTCATTAAATTCATGAATTAATATCACATTATCTATGAGGATGTTTGGATGTATACTTCTATATACTTTGGAAGGCAAGGCAAACAATTGTTTTTATGATGATCTTGTAGGAAAAATCAATTCATTTTCTGATTTTTTGAGGTTGTTCTTCAAATATTTGGATCCTAGTCTTGAAAATGAAGAGATTGATATATTTGTTAGATGTATCATAGAAACCCTCCCAAAGGAAGAAGGGGTACCCATTGCATCTCCCATAGAAGAGCAAGAATTTTATGAACATGTTGAGGAAGAGTCACTTCATGAAGATTGTGATCCAATAACTTGCACCACTTTGAAAACTTTTAGACCTCCTGATGCATCCTTTGACAAGTTGGAAAAGGATAAGTTTGTACAAGAATCCTTAGATCAAGAGAAAACATGTGTATCTATTAATTTGGATAAGAAATTAGAGGGTGAAAACAAAAACAAAAAAATTTCTTATACACATGAATTTGAGGACTTGATGAATGATACCCCTTCTCAAAATATTGATCTATTTGATCCATCTTTTGATGATGTTGAAGGGGTAAATTTTGAAGAAGGATTAGTGGTCTCTCCCTCATTGTACAAAGAATATTGTGACCTTGATGTTATAAGCTTTGATGTCCTTTTATACATTGAAATATATAAGTGGGATATAAGTAGATTTTACTTTGAAGGCGATGTCATTTATTATACTTACTGTGATATTGAAGTTAAGATCGTTCATCTTAGATCTAACCTGGAAGATTGTGTTGAAGTAGTAGATGGAATAAATAACGAAGAAGATGAAGTAGAGTGGTTGCTAAAATATTTACTTGGTCCTCAATATTTCTCATAAATCCATGGGTATCCAAATGGCTATGAAAATTTGGGAGATGAATTACCAAGATTCCATGGACATAAATATTAAATTACTTTACACATTTCATCTTTCATTGATATTATTTGGAAACTCAACATCAATCATGAAGATGTTAAGATGAATATGTTTTTATTTTCCTTGGATTTTCTTGAAGATGAGGTCATGGATTGGTATGGAAAACTTAATGAAGGAAATATATTATCACTTTGAGGTTTCTTCAAGATATTTCTTAATAATTTCTCCCCTCTTCATGAAAGGGTTAAGTTCGAAAGGGTTGTTATAGATGTTGAGAGTCACTTGACTTATGTCATTGGATTTATACCCTTGACCTATGAGTACTCTCATCCTCCTTAACTTCCTTTGACTCATGTGTATTCTCTTTCCTTACCTTTGACCAAGAAAGACATGGAAAGTAAACCATTTCCTTGTAGATCCTAGATGGAGCCTCCTTCACAAAACTTTTCCCTCAATGAGTTTACTAGTGAATTCAATGAGTTAATCCACTCTTATGATGAAATAAATGGTGAAATAAACACTATTTCTCTTTGGTTGAAGGAATTTTGAGGAGATATGAACCAAACTTGGTATAGTTTGGGCCTTCTACTTCATAGGTATGACCTTACCTTGGTTCCAATCTTAGGAGTGACCAAATTTTTTCCTAATACCCACCTCATGTTTAACATATCCCTATTCTGGATAATAAGAAAAAACAAAGGAAAGATTCAACCTGTTGATGATCTCTTAAAGTAGTTGCACTGGATATTGGATTTCACCTAAAAACCACATCTCTTATTTAGCTAGTAGGGTAGGAAAAAATAAGCTCCTTATGGGAAGTATTTTAGGGTGTGTGCTTGATTACTTTCATTGTATTTACTTTCCCTCATTTATGCATTTCATTTCATGCATTATCTAATTGATTGTTTGATTCATTTGATTTTCCTTAGAATAATTTATTTCATATTTTCTCATGTTTTATTTCCATGCTTAGACTTAGTGAAAAAATGTAATTTATGCAAAGTTGTATTTTTCTCACTGGGGTGGTAGATTCACCCTATTGATGCCTTTGTCGAGTTAGATGATGTGTACGTCAAAGGTCCATGAGATATTTTAGAATTCTCATACTCTCCAGCATTAGAGTGCATGTCCCCGAGTGAGAGCCATATTTTACCCCACAAGGGGTGACAACTTCAGAGGTACCCTCACAAGGGTGTCATGTTTCTCTTTACATGAAATATATTTCTCATATTCTCTAAAATCAAACAACTCTTCTCATTATCTCCATCAGATGTATGATCATGTTAGCTCAATTTTGGTATATATTTTCCTCCCTCGCTCACTCCTTGGATGACAGTTGCACTATGGATGGTACATTATGGTTTCACTATGATCTATTTTGACATTCCATGCATTTGCGGCTTATTTGGATGTGACGCTATAACTCCTTGGTTAGTCATGAAAGTGGTCAAAAATGAAATAAAATCTGATAGAACTTCATAACATGCATATTTTTAATATTTTCTTTGTTATACCTTATGGGACCATAATTTTCCTTTAGAAGTGTTGTTGTTTCTTGGGTCAATTTTTACTATTGGGTATCTATCCAAGGTAATGATGTCCACATTGTAACCATTAACACTTTCCATTTTCCCCATTTCACTCCATTTCATCCATAAAATTCTATAATGATCATGTATGACTTATCAAATGTCACCAAAAAATGTATAATAAAGAAATACTAGGTTAATAAAGCCAAAATGGCTAGAGGTGATGAGCAATAAAACCAAGAGCTAAAAATATAAGTATTGAGAAATTCCACCTCACTATGAGGCCAATGCCCCTAATCCCTATTGTGTGTGAAAATAACTTGTTCAATAAAATGAACACATAAAGAAAAAGGTAAAAATGGGTAGTAAGAAACTGTGTCAAGGATACGTAACTCAATGCTAAAGCTCCCTCTTGAAGGCTCTTATATAAAATGTTAGCTCATGAAAGATATATGATTAAAATAACAATATATATGTAGCATCAAATGAATTTGAGGGTCATCACACAAATTTTTTCCCTTCCCCTTTCCATAATTATTCATCACATTACCTATCTTTCACATAGGTACTTAGGAAACACTCATTTTCCTTTAACTTGTCACATGTATAAGGGTTAATTTTTCTCCCCTTTAGTAAAACTTAGGAAAATATTAAAACTAACCCTTATTGTATTTTGTGCTAAGATAAATCACTAGGTGTGCATCACCTAATGGATTTGCAAGAAGCTAGGCTCATCACTCCAAGTGGGTACCTTGCATTTGGATCTGTATACCATGCCTCAAGATATGTGACACTACATTGGGATTGTTTATGCTCCCTTAGGATTTGTTATGCTTCCTTGGTATCTGTGCATTCATTTTTTTATCATATCTACATATATTGGGATCCATGTACTACATTGGGATATGTATCACGACTTTGGGATCTGTGATGGTGCATTGGGCCATGATAGGGATACCACAACATCACACTTTCCACATGGACCACTCAATGTTGGCATCCTTTCTTAGTTGTATGCTCTACTCACATAAGTACACTATTATTCCCTCCTTGGACCACACATGGGATTTTATTGATGCATTGGAGGACACCTATGAGGTGGTTATAGGGCGTTGTTGTGGTTACAAGTTGTTATGTTGACTACAAGATGATGTGGCATTAACCATAGTGATTTACTTAAGTATATCCCCTATTGAAAAGGCCACACATTCCATCACACATTGGATTCTACCTTGGATGTCCTACACATGTGGGGTGACATCACACACATGGAGGTTGTTATTTCATGCTTTGTCCACTTCCTTTCTCTTGGGAGTTGGTTGGAGGTTTGCATTAGTCCTTTGACTATTGTTAAGTTTATCTTCACCCATTTTTTTGACACTGGCACGTTTTATGAGAGGGCACACTTATTCGAGGCCTTTTTTGTCCACACATGTGTCCCTTTGTTGTTACATTTTACCATTTTGAGGGGAAATCTTATGTATTGGAGGATTTTGAGGTTTATTTGTCCTTATTTGTTGCATTTTCCCCATGTTTTTGACTTGTGCCAATGGTTTATGCTCATGGTTTTGAGCTAGCACATTGTATTACTCATTGTATTGAGGAGGCTCCTTAGCTATAAAAGGAGGATGGTTCTCTCCTTTTCATTGTTGGATATGAATGAGAATACTTTCCTAAAAAGTTCTTGTGTATCTATACTCTTTTATGTAATGTTTTAGGATCTTTTTCAAGTGTTTTGATAGAAAAAATTTTAAGGTTTGTTTCTGGAAAAAGCTACTACAAGGCCAAATAAGTGAATCTTTCTCCACTTGAAGGGGAAAATAAGGTATAGAATTCTTTCCTTAATCCATTTTTCCATTAAATTTTTGCTTCTTTTCATTGAGGTAGGATGTCTAGGGGATATTCCATATTGTAATGGCCATGCTTTGAGATCACCTTGGTATCACTTGGAGAGGATACCTAGAGGACCAATCCCCCCATCCAAATTTGAAGAACCCTATTATCCCTAGGTAAGGCATCAAATGAAATCCAATTAGGTTCCCTCAACATTGCCTCATATTTAAACCCTCATCCTCACCTATATTAGTGTAGTGACCCCATATACCTTTCCTAGGCATTGGCATACCTTTCTCTTCAACCACAAAACCCTAAAAAAATGTATTTTCCCCTTTTGTTTTCTTTGAAATATAGGGATTGACCTTGCTCCATCCTTTAATATAGATTGCTTGGATCTAAGTGTCTTTTTAGAGGCATATTTACTAATACATGGATCTCACACATGCCGATTTTCTCTTTAAGGAACATTTTTGGTATTAGCATATACAAGGATTTTGATTTGGTTTCATTGCTCATTTCTTTTGGATACAAACCTAATACATTTGAGGTGCCCTTGAAATGCTTGATTTTGGTTATTATTGTAGGATGCATTAATTAAATGCTTGGAACATGTGGTATAGCCCTTAATAACATGTGGTATGGCCCTTAATATAATAATTCATCAAATAATTCATGCAACGTTAGCGCATATTTATAGTGTATGCATTCATACTAGGTAAATCAATAAGAAATTAATGACAAAGTTTTCCTCTTGTAAAACTCACCTCATTTTCTAGGTTCTAAATCATCATTTCATATCATGCAACGTTAGCGCATATTTATAGTGTATGCATTCATACTAGGTAAATCAATAAGAAATTAATGACAAAGTTTTCCTCTTGTAAAACTCACCTCATTTTCTAGGTTCTAACTCATCATTTCATATCTAAATGTGTGGTGGTAAAATATGTTTTGTTTCATGAGGTTTCACATCTTGGTATGCAAGTTGTATGTATGAAATGCTATTGATAATATTACAGTTTGGACACAGATTGCAGGCTCATGCTTGTTGCATCACAGTCTTTGCAACATTTTAAAATTTTGTTTCTATAAACTAAAATTAAGATCAAATCGATGAAAAAGGAGGCTTAACGACCTCACTAAAGTGCCAAAATGTCATTCTTAATTTTGCATTGTTTGAGGGTTTATTCACTGTCTAAATTGCAGAGTTTAAGGTTCATATTTTGTTCATGGTATATGAGAAATACACCTAGCTAATATTGTTGGATGATTACACCCTTTACATAGTCCCATTCTTCTTTTTCTGACCAACACTTGTGGGTTTTTCTTGGGTTTAGTTTTATGATTGAAATCTGATATAAACATAGAACACTGTGGATTGGTGGTATAAGATTCAATGCTATCATAATGATTGAAAACATGGACTACTAAGTATGGTAGTTTACATGTGGACTTCACTCCTTAACACTCACAAGGAACCTTATATCTTGAAAAAACATAAATGAGACTTGAATTGGTAGCAATAAGATATTTAAACATTGTTGTTGGTGTGTTCCATGTTTTTCGTCCTTGTCACACAATTTGAGAACATTAATTGCAGTGTTCACTCATTGATTTTCCTTTGAATATTGATATATGTTGATGATAATGATCTATGGCATATGCTCATGAATGTTCTTGTCTATTGTTGGTTGCCTTGCTATACTTTATATCACTTTATTTCATGAAAATCTCATATACTAAGTGCATATCTGTTCTCTTTCATTGGTTAATACAACTCATTGGATAAATACAATTTTGTTGTCTTAGTAATTTGATAATAGTAGTGCATATCACATTGATTTCTCTTGGGAATATAATATTTGGATGATGTTAAATGATTTAAATAATGAATGACATGGTGAATGATGATGCATATTTCTATTTTTAACTTTGACATTATTGAAATTCTAATTTGAGCAATACAAACACTTCATGTTTCTAAGAACCTCTGAATGAGCATTGTTGTCTAAGTCAAATATTCCATAATCTCATTCACAATTGAAAATTTGACATTTTCTTCACTTGTACCTAGATTTTCCTTACCAAACCCCCAGTGAAACCGAGTCTCAAAGCTCCCTTTCTCAACTCAATGATCAAACTTACTTTGACCCCTAAGAATACACTTCGTGGGTTAGGAACACTATACTTACAGTGAAAAAGTTAGGCCACTGAGGTGATAACGGGTGGATTTACTAGTAGTTTACCCCAATCTCTCTAGCGTAGGGAAGGACTTTCACTTAGTGATATTTTGAGGGGAAACATTTTGGTTCCATTACTGGGAAGAAATTCCACTTCCCAAGTTAATAATTATTGAGATTTGGATTTTATGAGATTTGGAAAAATTGAAAAACCTTTGGAAGCTTATTTGGTGACTCCATTAAAGTGAAGAGGCCCTATCCCTTTTGTTGAGGACAATATATGAAATTATCTTACTCAATCATTTTTGAATCTTTCTTGGCTAAGGAATGATAGTCAAGAATGTTACCCTATGTTTATATCCTCAAAAAGTGTTTCCCAATCCACAAGTATTAATTACAAGGGCTTAGGCTGATTTTTTAAAGTAAAAGATTCTTCCAAAATATAACATTTTTATATAATTTTCTGAATATAACAGCTTGCAAAAATAAATTGTGGAGATCAAAAGAAAAAATACCAACTTACATATTAACACAGATGAGACAGAAAAGCAATCGCTTTATTTCATTCCAAGAAATCAAAAGAATCGTTCTCTATACAAAATCCCTGTGGGGGCATGGACCAAGGTCAAACTTAGATATCCCCGATGAAAACCATACAAAAGGACTATGACAAGAAGTAAAAACTGAAATTTAAAATATGGATCAACTTGCCACAGATTGCTTCCCACTGACTCTGCACAATATCCTTTATCAGACATGAAATTTAATTCATAAATAGACAAGTCTACACAGACTATCAAAGATACATCAACACCTCTGAAACAAGCATCTGAATGATATGGTTCAGCTTTGAACCTTGTTGTCTATAATAGGACCCTACTGTCATAAAAGAGAATTAGGCTTTTAATGAATTGATGAATGAATCAAAACTGAACTATCTCAATAAAACTCAAGAGAAAACCTTGGTATTCTTTCTCCTTCTATTATCCCCTTGTTCTTCCTTCTCATTTGGATTTTATGCTTTCCAAATTAGTTGAAGTAGTACAACTACCTCATTTAATTAAGTTAACTAAAACTCAACTAACTTTTAGTTAAGGGGAAGAATTAATAATAATAATAATAAATGGTCTATTATTAAATAATAACTAGCAGGTGGGACCCCTTGTGACTTGCTTTAATTTCTTAACAAAAATAAACATAATTAGACAGTCAATCAAACACATCCCTCCTTGTGGCTCCCATAATCATTTTCATAATTTGAAATTTAAATATCAATGATATTTCAAATTATATCAAAACATGTAAATATACACAATATCCAAAAATAGTTTGTTGTCCAAAACTTTCAACAGTCCACTGTCCTCAATAAATCAATAATAAAACATAATTAAAAACCACATTTTCCACTTTGAGAGGAAATTTTTCCTTTGTTGCTGCTATCCACTTTTGACTTCCTTGAATTAGCCTTATGTTGGGTAGAACCTTGAGGATTGATCTCACTGATGACATGGGAACAATGATCTCTCAAGTGCATACAAGATGATATTGACTTGGCCGAGTCACTTGAAGGAGAGGAGGGGGAAACAACAACTTTTCCTTTGTCATGCATATGGTGGGATTCAGTTTTGAGTATTTTTCTTGCGTGGGAGGATTGTACAGGTGAGTGTGCAGGGAAAATATGAACATTTGGGTGAACAGGTGGAGGCGGAGGAGGTAAAGACAAATTTGGTAGGCCACAATGGTGGGATGATGCTGGGTGAACAATCTCCTACCATCCATCATTCTTGAGGAGTTTAGGTTGCAAAGATACATTAGGGGGCACAGGGATACTAGGAACATGTTGGGGATAGAAGGGGGGCCTCTCTGGCCTAGACTGGACTATCCCTTGTCCAATCCAATTGAAAAATTCATCTTGAAAGAGTCGGTTTAACTCTTTAGGATTGACATCGAAATGTATTGAGAATATGGACCTTCTAGGCCCTTTGTTCCAGTTTCCTCTGCCCCTATTATTTCGGTCATGACTTCATTTGCTGAAAAATCTTATCATGTATGCAACAATTATTTACAACTAGATATTAAATAGACCATACATGACATTCTCTTAATATGAAACAAAGTTTAGCTCAACAATCACATCAGACCCATGCAATCCAATCCATAAAAAATATTTAATAATTACCAAATGAGTAGGGTGTGAAATAGGGTTTAGGGATATCTGAGGGGATTGTATTGAGCACAAAAGTGATATCATGACTGGGAGTAAGAAAAAAATGACTACTCGACAATTCATTAAACAATTGACTATGCAACAATACCAAAACATATCAGTTGCCATCTATCTCTATGTTATTTTTTTATCATTTTCATACAAAGCTTTAATTTAATTTTAGTGAACAAAGCGTGCATAATGAATTTGGGATTGTGAGGGGATTTATAATGAGCAAAAAAGTGAGAAAATGAGAGGGAATTATATGGATAATGTTCATAAAATAAATTAAATCAATCAACTATCACAATTGTTCCTCAATTGCATACAAACTGCTTGTTGTCTTGATAACAATTTAATTTCTCCAAAATATTCAATTTATAACAGTCTGTGTATTATTTTTTTTTTTTAAATAAAAAAGGAGGAGATCCTGCTGTCATAAATTATCAAAAACCTGTAACAGAGTTTACATGGTCAACAGTCTGAAACGTCAAAAATGCTGCCGGAGACCGGAAACCAGCATTGGCAAAACATCTATTAACCATTGGCACCTGTTCTGCCCGAAGGAAACCAGAACAGGTGCCA
>ML809656.1:0-33831 GCA_009831015.1 Picea engelmannii | reverse complement strand
TTGACAGGGTTTACACACTAAATCTTGGGGCTTTGATATTTTCGGAAGATCTTTTACTGCCTCGAGGTTTTTGAGTTTGATTAAGTGGTCAAAGTTTAGATGTCCAAGTCTTCTATGCCATAACCAACTTTCATCATGTTTTCCTAGATGACATTCTTCTCTATTTTCTTTTAGCACATATACATTATTTTCTGTCCTTATGCCTTTGGCCACTACTTGTCCTAAGTTTATAGACTTTATCTTACAATCCTTGGATGTGAACAAAACCTCACATCCTCTGTCACACATTTGAATTACACTAAGCAGATTATGTTTTAGCCCATCCACAAGTAGAACATCTTGGGATTTTCCTTTTCCATTACTTAAGCTCACCATCCCTTTTCCTTTTATTTTCCCTGGAGCATCATTTCCAAAGGTTACGATTCCTGATTTACTTTCACTTAGCGATAGAAACTTGCCTTTGTCTCCTGTCATGTGTTTGGAGCATCCATTGTCTATATACCAAGGTTTCGTTTTTCTTTGAGAAGATAATACTAATCCACACTTGTTACTTTCCTTCTTCTTCCAAAACTTGACATTTTCAATAGGAGATTTCGAATCTGGTTCATAGTTCCTTAACCGACAGTCAATACATTTATGTCCAAAGTTATGAAAAGTGTAGCATTCAACCTCATTATTCAATAAGTCAAACTTATTGTTGCAATGTTGCCTACTTATTGACTGTTGATTATTTCTTGCTCTCCTTAGTTGTATGTGTCCAGACTTAATTTGGCAATTTGCAGTCTATGAAGGATTATTACCTGACTGTATCATTCTTTGTTGTGGGAAGTATTTACTCCTTTGAAATCTTAATTGCTCATTTCTAGGTCTTAAGGAACAATTTACATCTTTGTGACCGAAGTTAGAACAATAGAAACAATAGCCATAGAAAAATTCTTTGTACCTGGAAAATGGTTGTCTTCTTTGAGAAAATTGATTTATTTCTTGCTGATGACGTCTTTTAGTAGAAAGAACATTGTTTCTTTGTCCTACAGATTCAGTCCTGACACCATTTTATTTACTCGTCCTGGGTTGCTGATTGCCCTCCTTTATTTCTATAGGTTTGTTATTGTCATTGGTTGTACTTTTGAAAAACCTGATGGGTTCATCATTTTCTATCTTCTCACTGCTTGATCCCTCTTCATAACCCAAACCCGTTTTTATCTTTGCATTCCTTTGTTGATTCAGAACGATGGTTAATCCTTCTGAGGCTTTGATACTTGACAGATTATGATTATACAAGGCTTGAAACTTCTCCATTTCTTTCCTTGTTTTCACTACTTCTTGTTCTAATGATTCACATCTTGCCTTCTTTTCTAATAGCTGTTGTTTCAGAATCTCTTCGATTTTCTTTGCCTCTTCCAATTCTACCTTTAGTAGGACAAGGTCTTCACCAGGTTTTTTACTGTCTTTCTCGAACTGTATCAACAGTTGTCTTTGCTTTCTGTTCTTGATTCTTAGTCTGTCAATTTCTTCCAATGCATTGATCAGTTCTCCTTCCATGTCAACCACAACTTCTTCTTCATTAACGTCACTTCCTGTGCTATTATTGTCATGTTCCTCTTTGGCCATAAGTGTGAAGTCATTTAGTTTATCTTCAATAGATGAATCATTATCCTCATCATCTGAAGGATCATCATCATTGTTTGCACAAAGACTTTTCTTCTTAAAGTTATTCTCCTTAAAGAAATTTATGTGTTTGTATTTCTTCTCATCATCACAAGTCTGATCCTTTCCTTTGTGGGGACATCTGTTTGAAAAATGACCTATCCTACCACAGTTAAAACATTTGAAAGGCAGTTTACCTTTGTATTTTCCTAATCCCTTCTTCAGTCTCTTCACAAATTTTGCTTCAATTTCATTGGGCTCATAATCCTCGTTCTTGTTTTCTTTAAATGATGCTTCTCTGGAGGTGGGTTTATCTTTAACTATTCTCATTTCACATGTAGTCAATGTTTCGAGAAGTTGGTCAAACTACAAGGTTTTCAAATCATTAAGTTCTTCTATAGCAGAGACCTTCGGGTTGAACCTATCTGGGAGAGATCTCAAGATTTTCTGAACTAAAGAAGGTTCCCCAATTGTTTCACCAAGCGCCTTCATTGCATTTACCATTTCTTCTACTCTTAGAAAGTATTTTCCAACAATTTCATCTTCCTTCATCTGCAGCTATTCAAACCGTATTCTGTAGGTTTGCAACTTTGCATCGTTTACCTTCTCATTACCCTCATAACTGTTAATGAGTTTGTCCCACATTTCTTTGGCAGTTCCTAGGTGCATAAATTTTACGAAATCTTCTTCTGCAAGCCCACTCAAGATAGCATTCATGGCCTTAGCATTGAAGCTAAATTCTAGTTTTTCATCCTTATTAGCTAGCACTACTGGCTTTACATAACCAATATCTACCACATCCCAGACATCTGCATCAAAAGCCATGATGTAGGTTCTCATTCTAACTTTCCAGAAGGCAAAGTTTGTTCCATTGAATAGAGGGGCCTTATTGGTTGAATTTCCTTCATGGCTTGACGTGTTTAAGCTCTAGGATCTACCCTTAGATAAAAGGGGCCGGCTTTGATACCAATTGTTAGACAACTGAGAGGGGGGGGGTGAATAAGTTGTTACCGTGCTTAAACAATTATGGTTCTTTTAAACTCTTTGTAGAGACACTAAATGATGATCACAATAATGTAGGGAAATAAACAATGGCACTTTCGGCATCATTCACATATATGAGAAACACAGAGACAAATATTTCCCGAGGAAACCCATGCAGGGTAAAAACCTCTTTTTCTTTATATGATAAGTAATGGTTACAATATTTACAGTATCATACATATGAGCACCTACTCATAATGAGGCTACAACCTCAATTTCGCAAGCTGCAACTTGCTGAGAGCACCAACTCTCTGTTTTCTCTAGCACCCACTAGAAGGAAGCACCAACTCCCTGGTTTCTCTAGCACCAACTAGAAGGAAGCACCAACTCCCTGTGTTCAAAAACCCACCTGAACCTTTGAGGACACCAGTCCTCCCTAGCTCCTCCCAACCACCCTGAAATATAAACCTTTTCTACTGAAATTTATTACAGTGATATGATGTTCAACAATGGCTTACCAGACTTATCACTATTCTACTACATTTCATTGCTCCGTTTGCCTCATTTCCTTTCTGCTCACATCACTTACGCTGTCTATTCTTCCACTTTTTATGCTCTGTGCGCCATGTCCATTCACTACACAGTTCCTCTTTTGTGTTATTCAGCTGCTGCACTCTCCTCCTTCTTCACACATGAATCACCTTCACCAACAACAACCATAGCAAACTCCTACAGCAACACCAACCCCATCTCTTCTCTGTACAATGTATTTATAGCTTCTATGCACCTTGTGCATGCAATGTTTGCAATCCTCTGCATGATGATTCCACGCGGTTATCCTCCACCTCTCGAGTGCTTTATCTGATCATCATCGTGACTCTTCAGCTTCTCTAGCGGTTTGCCCCACGTGTCCAACATCACTATATGTTATATTGAGATTCCTCAGCCTCTCTGGCAATTTAAGACTCTTCGTCTTCTCTGTGACAGTCAAACTCACCTTCTCTGTTTCAGTTACAGGCCTTAATGCTCATCAGCTGTCAATCGCCTCCACGAACATCTTCATTCCTCTCAGAGACTCTTCACCTCCTCTGTCAGTCATCCCTAAGTGTCTTCACATCCTCTGGTAGAAACCATCAATGGTTTCTAGCAGTTTCACTGTGTCGTGCAACAGTAGCCCTCAGATCTCCTTCAGGTTAATCTACTTCATTGGATGAGATTTATTAATATTTCCTTTAAATCGGGTTTCGGCATTTCGACATTCCTGTTGCATTGTGTTCTTGCCTCTCCAATTCGTGATCCCCGAAACTCCGATATGGAGTTACATTAATGGTCTAGATCCAAGCTTGATTTAACGGCTGTGATTGAATCTCCATATCGCATATTGCGATTTTGACATTCTTGTTGCCTTGTTTTCTATTCCTCTTGATGTTGTGATCCACGAAACTCCGATATGGAGTTATGTCAACGATCCAGATTTGATCTCTATTCAACGGCTGCGATTAAATCGAGAATTCACATATCACGAAATCGGGATTCCTGATGTCAATGTTCTTTGACAACTTTAACACCCGATCCTCGAAACTCCGATCAATGGTTCATATGTGATCTTGATTTGACGGCTCAGATTGCACCGAGATTTTTTTCATATTGAGAAATCAGGATTTCTGTTGCATTGTTTCTTTGACATTTCCAACATGGGATTCTCGAAACTCTGACATGGTGTGCATCTTCTGACGTCACACGTGGATTGACACATGTTAAATACTGCCACATTTCACTCTGATTCGTGACTTACATGTGCTTGAAATGTTGAATCGGTCTGACACTTGTCATTACCTGATTGTGCCATGTGTCCCTAGCTGACGTGGTCTGCTGACGTGAGTCGGGTCGACGGTCTAGATCACATCTTGATTTGACAGTTCAGGTTCAGTCGGGATTTCACACATCTCGATTTCAGGATTCTTGATGTCAATATTCTTTGACATCTCCAACTCTCGATCCTCGAAACTCCGATAGGGAGTTGAATCAACGGTCCACATAATCCCATGAGATGGACAGTCCTCCTGCTTCCCGGATTTGTGAGCCCTCTGGCTGAGCTCGTGGTCCTCGTGACCTCCCCCTATATGACCGCAACCAAACCTCCTCATCAGGGTTTCAGACTTTCTGATGTCGAAACATGTATGTCCTCAGGATTCGTGATCCCTCGAATCCCGACACACTCTTTACGCACTAGCTCTCCTGGCCCATATGACCATTATCCCCGTGACCACAGTCTTACCACTCGTCGGGGTTTCGAGCTTTTCAATGCCGCAATGCATTGGCTCACAGGATTCCTGATATGTGAAACCCCGATGAGTCAACCCTCCTTTCGGGATTTCACCTTGGCTTTTCTCGATGGTAAACCTCGTGCTACTCCTGTCCAATCTGACGGCTGATGGGATTTCTGAATGAGATCCAACGAATCTCGATCTTTGTCTTCCTTCTCCTCTGCGAACTCCTGTATCTTGAGCTTTGTTGCGCATGTTCTCCTCGACGTTGTTCCTCCTGAGCTTTCACTTCCGAATCCCCAAGGGATTTTATCCTTCTTATCCTGCCATCTTCACTGTTGTATTTTCCATCAATGACAAGCATACACTACCTGTTAAACATTTTCCAATAGAGGATGGGTATTTTCCCGAGGAAGGTAGAGGCAAGTCAAAGTCCAATTCAATCTCTTTTAAAAATTAAATGCAGAGAAGCAACGAAATCCTACTTATCTTTTTTAAAAACACAGAGAGATAATGGTCTTTCATATCCTCATATCCATTTACCATCAATTAACAACCACAAACCACATTATAATCTTGAAAAAGAAAAAGCAGCGAGTCATGCTCCTTTAAAAAAAAAAATAGTCCTTCGACTTATAACTCCAATCTCTTGACTGAATCATAAGTGAATGCCCGAGTGGAGAATAAAGCAATTCGAGCTAACCAATCCAGACACACATATATTCCTCCAAATTTTTTTTGCAGAGCGGAGACGAGGGTTAATTTAAACAATGATGGGTACTCGAAAACACAGAGATATAATGCCCATTTCCAACACCTAGGAGGTCGATAAATTTTGACAACAATTGATAGTGAGGCCTCACAGTATACATTCATCATTATAGTAGAGATGAGAGGAGTGGGTATGAAAACTCTACGTGAAAATAAGGCCAGAATGCAACTCGTATCATTCAATACATACAAAGGCATGTATTAAACATTCGTGGCCAACCAAGATTGAAATTGCAGAAAAATTCCACTAAAATGATAGTAAAGAACATGCCATCAACAATAGCTCGAGGCTTAGCCAAAATAAACACACCAATTGTCGACAGTTGCTTTACAACTTGGATAAGGATTACAACAACGGCTGAGAGGGAAATGAGTTAACAACCACTGGAATACAAAGTGGTGGTTAAAACCCTTCAACCAGAAAACACAGAGCTCATTGCACCACTGTGACCATTCTTTCACAGAGAACAATCATAAAAACCAAGGTGACCAATAAATAACCAATTTGAACCTCTTACTTCACTTGCAAATGAAAATATTTCACAGTAATCACAGAGAACCCAGAACACAATATTTACACATAGTAAAAAACTCAAGAAAAAATAGAACCCATGCATTCCTGAGCCACCATTTGATTCATAATACAGAGAGTCCATCATGGATGGAAAGCTAAGAACCATACCTATGAGAAAATCACTTCAATGAAAAATTGGTCGAGTTTTCCCCTTCCAATCTTGAAAACGTGGAGCTTCCACAACCAACAGAGAAACAATGCAACTATGATAGGGTGACGGGATCATGGGAGGTTTGGAGTGACATGCAGTAAATGCATGTTGCTTCCTTACCTGGCCTTATTCAATTCTGTGTATGAGCCAACCCACTAACATAACATCCACCATTAACATCAAACCATATCCAATGCATAATTCAATGCAATATCCATCATAAATATTTTATACCATATCCAATGCAGTATCCATCATAAATATTTTATACCATATCAATTTCATAGTGCGCCACCTGAGATATATCATACCTATACGTTAACCTCTTTCCATAACTCCATACGATAATCACATATCAATGTTACTATGTGTGCATCCATTCAACTCTTTAATAAAAATTGCATAATTCTTAAACCAAAACATATGGCATAATAGCTAGGTCCACCATTTATATCCATTTATACATTAATTTGAAGTTTAAATGTAGTCTTTTACCATGGCCTAAGGATTAATACATAGTTCCTTTCTTTTTGTTTCGAGCTAGCTCCCATTTAATTATCCTTTGCATAAATCATATATGGATTAGTAATCAATATATAAATTAGTAATCAAGGTTATAACATATCACTTGTAAACAACATGATCCTCATACCCATGGAACTGTTTTGTGTCGCAAGTAAATACCAACAACATTTAACAATGATGCATCAACCACCCATTTATCACATCAAATGAAACCATGACTGTATCATCAACTACATAGGATTGTGTAGGAAACCTCATAACAACAACAACATATAAGTGTAACATGTCTATTTTTGCACCTCTAGTCTACAAGGGGGTCCCACCTACTAGTATTATATTATTATCATAATTAAATAATAGCGCTTTAATAATCCTTTGCGAGCGGAATTCATTGTTGTGATTTTAATCATCAACAAACTGGCGAATCCACAGTGTTAGCACTAAAAGTCACACTTTGACTGCTAAAGTGTAATCCCAACACCCATCAAGTTATATGTAAAAAATAACTTTGGTTTTTAATAGGTGGATCAACAATATGGATAAATAAAGAGAGAGGGCAACAAACTACAGATCAGTAGGCTACACCAATGGGCAATGGAGTCACAAACATCCCACTCATCTAAGGCACAAAAGCTTCTCAACAGAAAACAAGATTATATGCTGATAGGTGGAAGAAATGAAGAAGGAAAGCATAAGATAGAATGTTCAGTAAATAAAGATCCTCTCAATTTAATGAATCAACAAATACTTGAATATAAACAATGACTGATGGGCAAAATACAACAGATCCTCTGTTGCTTAGGGATCCATAAATCATTGACAGCCTTTGATCCTTAGGTCTGGAATATATTCAAATAAGAAGAAATATAGATAGAATAGTTACAACCTGAAATCACATCTCTCATGATTCTCCAATAGTAGTAATGCTTACAATAAAAAAAATCCCACAGGCTTACAAATGAACACACATAGGAAAATTGTCTGCTACATCTCTCTCTAGCCTCTCTGGGCTCATCAATCCCCCTTCTCCAAGAGATATCTCCCTCTTTAAATAGAAAATAGAATCCAAATAACCTAAGGAGGTAAAATTCCATCTCCTCCATTGGATTCTAAGCCTTGGAGATAGGTGGCAACAGTCAAAGAGACAAAAATCCAACAAACTGTTGATTTTCATGAATTTGTTGGAAGTCATTAATAAATTGTTTCCACCTCATGCATGAGGCCTTTGCTGGATATAAATATTAGGTGCAGGTGTCCCTTGACATCTAACTAATCCTTGAGAAGTCATTCAAACCCTCTTGACATGTGGCAACCTCCCAACAAGGCGAATATGAAAACCGTGACCGCTAGAGGAAATTAGTATGTAGCGCCATTGTGCAGAGTACGCAGTGCCTACTTCTATATCCAATATCTCTCAAACCAAAACACATTTTTTAAAAACAAGAGAGGTTTTTGTTACTTGGAATATTACTAACAAAAACCTCCTCTAGTTTTCAAAAATACATTCTCAACTACTCATAACCCAAGTTTTAAATTAGTGACTCAAAACTGGCAGAATAACTCTGCACAATTTAGCCTCTGCCAGAATATTACACAGTGCCTATAGGTAGCACCCAACTGTGTTTATGCATGAAATTCGGTAGCATAAATCTGTGGGTTCTTTGATGCTTGAACTTGGATATGGGGAATAACTCAATATAATTTCAATTTTCCCCAAAACAAATAAAAATTCCATAACAATTGTATTCATTTACCAAAATGAATAATGAAATGCAGATTTTGTTCTTTGTGAAATATTAGGTAGCACCACTTATGCAACGCTGAGGCATAAACCAATCTTGTGCTAACACATAGGGAAATTTGCTTCTAACATATTAAGAACTCAGAATGTCTAGTTTTGCAAACCAATAACATCAAACCAAGAAGATATACATCAGAATGATTATGCAACAAGGAGAAGTGAGCGGATTTAAGGGAAAAATGATTGGGAATTTGGGAATAACTCATGGAAAGTGTTAAGTTTGAGAGGGTTTATCCCTGTAAGCATAATCATTTGATTAATCATAGTGAGGTGTTCTTGAATTCAAGGATAATTTTTTTTTTTTTGATATGCTCTTTTGAATCTTGAAATGGATGGAAGAAAAGGAAAGTAGAAGAGGGATAAAACCAACTATCTTATAAAACAACAGTTGAAGCAGATAACAATTTAAATGATTCTTTCAAGGGGAACATCATGACAACTGTGTAACCTGATTGTTATTGATTAACAATACTTTGTAGAATAGTGTCTTTGTGGCAAAATTGATCCAACATTTTATTTTGACAAGAAATAAAGTCAAATAAAAACAAAATAGCAAGAAAATGACATAGAAAAAATGCGACAACAAAATTGATATAAGCATAAATGTAATAACAAAGATATAAAATCGAAGCAAATAAAAAAAACTATAATACAAAAAACATTCCATACAACATTAACACTTTTAATTTGGTTCCACGTAGTGCTTGAGTGTGAACTGTTAGTGCTATAGGAAAACAATCTCTCTTGTAAGTCCTTTAGGATGTAAGAATTTGCGCCTAGGACAAAAACGATCTTAAAAGGACCCAACCACAATTTTTGGAACTTATAATTCCTTCCTCTATCAGCATGAGATGAATCCCACAACAGTACCTTCTCATTAACTTTAAATTTGATAGCCTTGACACTTTTGTTGAAATATATTTTAACAGTCTATTGTCTTCTCTTTATATTATCCCAGGAAAACATCCTTTGCTCCTCTAAAGCCAAATGTGCATTCATTCTTTGAGAAACATCAGAAGAATTTAATTCTTCGACCTGTAGCATTAACCTTAGAGAGGAAATTTCCAACTCGGTAGAAAGAATGGCTTCTTAACCATAAAGAAGCTTGAAAGGAGTGCAACCAATGCTGACACTGGTGGTAGTGTGATTTTCCCAAAGGGTGTAAGTGAGGAGAGTGTGCCATTGATGAGGATTATATTCAATGATCCTGTTGATAATTCTAACCAGATTCTTGTTGGTAGAATCAACCTGCCCATTAACTTGGGTATAATAAGATGATGAAGTAAAATGTTTAACCCCCAATTTAGCTAAAAACTGGATGAGCTTAGCAGAAATAAAGGCGAGACCATTGTGTGTAATAATTTCCAAAGGAAGACCAAAGCTGGAAAAAATATTAGTTTCAAGAAAAGAAATCACCCGATCATCTTGCGAATGCTTAAGCGGGACAACTTCAGTCCATTTTGTAAAATAGTCTGTAGTTGTCAAGATAAAAACTTGTCTGCTAAAGATGGAGAATTAATACGACCAATAAATTCCAAACCTCATTTTGAAAAAGGAAATTCAGGGAGGATAGGTTGTAAAGGCATAGTAGAAAGACATTATTTCCCAACAAATTTCTAGCACTAGTCACAAGATCTTGAAAAAGTATAAGAATCACGAAAGATTGAAGGCCAATAGTACCCTTTCCTGATAATCTTAAAAGTAGTGGTTTTATCAAAAAAGTGATCTCCTACATGAATAACAAAATTTGAAGATCCATCAATCTCTTGCAACAATTCATGTTCTTCCTCATTGTTCACACAACGAAGTAACATACCATCGACATATATTATAAACAAGAAGTCTCCTATAATGATGTATCTAGTAGATTCGAGGCAGAGCCTTCTTCTTTGATGAGTGTCTAAGTTATCTGGACATCTTTGATTTTGCAAGTAATATACCAGATCTTTATACCAAGGATGTTGAGACATAGGAAGTATTTTATTGTCAATGTAAAACATTGTTGATAGAGAGCTATCTTGTTCATAAATTTCTTCACTCATTTCAACATGTTGAGCTAAGTGAAGGGCTAAGTCACGTCCCTTGATAGTTTTAGATGTCATGATGGTTAGATCATGCTCCTAAATCTTGAAAAGCCAATGTGAAAGATTTCCTGAAAGATAAATCTGCGAGAGTGAAAACTTGACAGTAGGTAAAGGGACTTTTACCAGTGTATGCTTACCTAAGATGAAGTGGTGAAATTTTTCAACAACTTTAACAAGAGGGAAAGTATGCTTTTCAATAAAATAATATTTAAACTTATCATCTGAAAAGATTTGACTCATGTAAGCCACTGGTTTTTCATTACCTTGGTCATCACATTGCAAGAGGATAGCGTAAATTGCTTCCTCTATGGCATTAATATATATCATAAATTCTTTCTCAAAATCTAGCTTCACCAAAACCGATGCGGAACTGATTTCTTTCTTGATTCCTACGAAATCATTTTCAACATCATTTTTCCAAGAAAAGGAGTGATCTTGCTTAAGAAGATTATGAACTGACTTGACCATTACAGCAAAATCAGGAACAAACCTAAAGACAAAGTTAATAACACCCATAAAGGCTTGAACCTCCTTCTTGGAAGTAGGAGCAGGAAGATTTAGGATAGAAACAATCCTTTTGGGATCTATGCTTATTCCTGAATCATAGACAATGTGTCCAACGAGCTTTCCATTGGTAACACAGAAATTAGACTTAGAAGGATTTAAAGAAATGCCAAATTTCCTACATCGCATGAGAATATTTCTAAGATGATCAAAATGATCTGATTGGTTTTTAGAATATGCAATTAAGTCATCAAGATAAATCTGAATAATTTTACCGATCAAATCATCAAAATCTATTTGCATAGCTTTTTGAAAAGTGGCACCCGCATTAGATAATCCAAAAGGCATACGTTCATAATAGAAAGTGCCCCAACGAGCAATAAAAGTGATTTTATATTTATCTTTCCTTTTCACCTTGATTTGATTGTAACCAAAAACATTGTCAAGTAAGGACATCGTATGTGACCCTGGGACTTGATGCAAAATCATTTCCATATTAGGGAGAGGAAATGGTATTTAACACTGGTCCTATTCAATGGGTGAAAATCAACGCATAATATGATCTAACCTATTTCTTTTCGAATGGGAAACAAATTAGAAACCCACTCATAATACTTAACAGGGAAAATTATCCCAGCCTTCAAGAGTTTTTCCAACTCCTTTCAAATAGTTGCTTCCAGTGCAGGGTTAATGGGTCTCTGTTTTTTCCTAACTAGTTTTATGCCTTCCTTGATAGGAATGGCATGTTGTATAATAGTAAGATAAAAACCACAAATATTCTCATAAGGCTAAGCAGAAACATCTTTAAATTCACCAAGCAACTTAGTGAACTTAAATTTTTCTTCATCAGAACATTGGGCACATATTTTAACGTTCTTTGGAGACTTAGGTGTTCCAATGTTCAAGGAAATGGTTTCACCCACTTTCTTTTTCAACTCCTCTTCTTTGTGTTTTTCATTGTTTCCTACATTACTTGATGAACATGAACTTTCTAGAGGAGTGAAGCCCTTAGTAATTTTGTTATCTTCCATGGATATAATTTCCTTAGGCTTATAAGGTTCATTTTGGATGAAAGCACATATGCTCTCATCACTAGGGAAGACCTGCCATGACTCTACATTCTCAGGTATATGCATACGATAAAAATATTGAAAGGTGCAATCAAGTATTTGTGGCAGAAGTTGTCGAGTAGGAGAGGCTGCAAAAACATCTAACCTGTCAGCCATTGAATTCAATTCCCTTTTAATATGAGTGATGTTGAAAGATAGAAAGTTCGAGATAAGTGCCCAAACAGTTTGGGTGTAATGTTTCATTAACTTGTTGTTAGGATAATATATCTTATGTACAAAGTTTACAACAAGTTAGGAATCCCCAAAAACTGTAAGGTGACCAAAACCTAAATTATAGGCATTTTCAATGCGTAGAGGTAATGCTTCAAATTTAGTGACATTGTTTGTGCAAGCAAACTCTAACCTATAGGAAAAGTTATGAATTTTACCCACAGGAGAGTACAAGATAATACCAGCTTTGTTTCCTTCATTGAAGCATGAACCATCAAAGTGCATGTACCACATCCCATCCTCTATGTCGATTTGTTCCAAGGTAGTGTTCTCCTTATCTGCAAATATGGAGTACACTCCTAGGTCCTCCTCGATATAATTCACATTAGGCTATGGGATTCTTTCTATGTAAGGTGAAATTCTCCCCTCCCTTAGGAATATGTTGTTTTTACCATTTCGAGGAACAAATAAATGTGTCCCATCGAGTGAGAGGTATCCACCCATCAAAGCTTTTCAATCTCTTCCTAATATGATTGAGTAATTAATCACTATCATATCAATTACCTAAATATTAAGGGTTGTCCTTATTTCAAGATGCACGCACAAAACCAAGGTCATGTCCTTGATTTCACCTATGGTCATTTGTTTTAAACTATTATAAGAGAGCATTCTTTTGGCATTTTCATTTGTACAAGACAAGCCTAGGTCTTCCATAATAATATTCGACATTACACTTGGGCCTGAACTGCTGTCAATGAGACAACAATGGGAAATTTTGTCCATAATCTTTACAGAAATAAAAAAATGGGGTTTTTTTTTACAGGGTGCCTAAATTTATGTACACCTACTTTATTTATAGTTGAATCCTCTTCATCTACCTCTTCTGAGAGGTTGGCTACAATGGAAGCTTTTCCTTCCATAAAAATTTCCAGATGCTTTTGTTTCTTAGGGACGACAACCATGTCGAGGAGAGTAGGATCAACTTTAATCTTAGCCAATTGATTGAGAATGTTGTATTTGGGAGAGGGAAGAGGGGAGGTATTTCCTTGACTGTTAGGAGATTTAAAAACCTAAACAATAGCAGTTGGTGAAGATGATATTGGGCTTGAAGAAGTGCGAGGAGGATCATATTTACCTTTTGGAGCATAGGATTTATTCCTAGTATTTATGATCATAACATCCTCTAGGTCTGCAAAGTCTAGGACAACAATAGTATTTTCAGGTTTTTTACCAAATATTTTATCTCTGACACTCTTCTTTACTTCACATTTACTTTCCTCATGGTGTTCCTCGCAAAAGTTACAACAAATACGAGCCATGATAGATTTAGGTTGAAAGTTATTTTCGTTAAGATTCTTAAAGGGTGGTGAAGAAGAAGATGAGGCCCTAGGGGTGAGAAAGGGGAAATTTCCTTTCCACTCATACGCTATCATTCAATTATTCATGTCTTGTACAAGATGTAAGAGGGTGGACATATCAGTCTATTTCACTAAGTCTCCCTTAGGAAGACTTGTTCTTTCGAGCTGTTCTTCATACTCTAAAAAAGTATGCAGAGCGGAACAAAGTTTATCAATGGCCTTTTCCTCAAGACTATGAAGATAGGAGGAAGGTACATAATTATGGTGATGCATGAAAGAGGCTTGGTTCTGAGGGTGAATGAGTTCAAGGATTTGGTTATATAATTTGGTGAAACACAAGTTGAAAGACTTGATAGTTTCACCATCCTTATAAGCAATGTTATTGTACTCATGTAACTACTCAGCTAGGATTTTGGACTTCCCATAGGTAGACTTGAACCAATAGACTAAATCCTCCCAAATAGAAATAATATTAGGAGGAAGGTCAAAAAAATTGGCTGCAACCTTCCCTTTAAGGGAATTCACAAATAAGCACATACAAGTGCCATTGTCATTGGCTCCTATGTTGTGATAGGCATTAGAAAATGCCACCAAGTGTTCATTTGTAGTGACCATGTTATTGCATAAAAACCTAGGGAGATGCTCTTTGAATTTAGGAAGTGGACGATTAGCAGGTGCTAGGTTAAGAGGGGAGGAAACATGCCATGGAGTAGTTGTAGCATCTTCTTCAAAATGAAAAATCCCATTCTTTTTTATGAATTTGGTGAGGTTTGTGGTAGATTGGACAGGGACTTGATGAATATACAAGATACCAATCAATGACAAGGATGAAATTTGAGATGGAGAATCACCTCTAGTGCCACCAGATCCACCACTAGATACCATCTTGCGAATGATAGGTAAGGGAGAGAAAGACAAATTGGCTTAATCCGATAAATTTCTCCTTAGAGTAATTTGTTGACCTAATAAAACACTATTTCTTCTTCCTATTTTAGCAATAGGATTAATCTCAGGTGATAAACCTATTCTTCTCCTAGAAATACGAGGGTTTAAGGACATGAAAATAAGATCAAAATTGTAGGAAAAATAAAGCTAAAGTTGATTCCTAGGTTGTCTTGCGACAAGTACAATCATGAAAAAAAGAAATAGTCAAAGAAATAATATCAGAAATATAAATATATTCAATGAAGATCAAGGTTATAATCAACCAAAGAGATATTGAAGATCTCCCCAGTATGGTTGCCAAATAAATGTTGAGGAAAAGATATGAAATTATCTTACTCAAGCATTTTCGAATCTTTCTTGGCTAAGGAAAGATAGTCGAGAATGTTAGCCTATGTTTATTGCCTCAAAAAGTGTTTCCCAATCCACAAGTATTAATTACAAGGGCTTAGGCTGATTTTTTTAAAGTAAAAGATTGTTGCAAAATATAACATTTTTTTATAATTTTCTGAATATAACAGTTTGCAACAAGAAATTGTGGAGATCAAAAGCAAAAGTACCAAGTCACATATTAACACAGATGAGACAGAAAATCAATCCCTTTATGATGAGTGAGATTGCTGTGGGTGGGATTTTTAGTTTTGATCGGAAAAACCAAGTGTAGTCATTAGATTGTCGACGTTTTGGATCCAGATCATGATCCATCTTCAGGACAAAGAGCCTGGGTTTATAAGAGAAAGAGAAGAGCTGGTATAAATACTGGAAGTGGGAAATTTTCTTAGTGTCGGCTAAGTAGAAAAGCAATCCCTTTATTTCATTCCAAGAAATCAAAAGAATCGTTCCCTTTACAAAATCCTTGTGGGGGCATGGACCAAGGTCGAACTTAGATATCCCTGATGAAAACCATATAAAAGGACTTTGACAAGAAGTAAAGACTGAACTTTAAAATCTAGATCAACTTGCCACAGACTATTTCCCACTTGACTCTACACAATATCCTTTATCATTCATGAAATTTAATTCACAATCAGACAAGTCTACATAGACTATCAAAGATATATCAACACCTCTGAAACACGCATTTGAATAATATGGTTCAAATTTGAACCTTGTTGTCTTCAATAGGACCCTGCTATCATAAAATATAATTAGGCTTTTAATGAATTGAAGAATGAATGGAAACTGAACTATCTCAATAAAACTCAAGAGAAAACCTTAGTATGCTTTATGCTTCTATTCTCCCATTTTTCTTCCTTCTCATTTGGCTTTTATGCATTCCAAATTAGTTGAATTAGTTCAACTACCTCATTTAGTTAAGTTAACTAAAACTCAACTAACTTTTAGTTAAGGGGAAGAATTAATAATAATAATAATAAAGGGTCTTTTATTAAATAATAACTAGTAGGTGGGACCCCTTGTGACTCTCTTTAATTTCTTAACAAAAATAAACATAATTAGAAAATCAATCAAACAAATCCCTCCTTGTGGCTCCCATAATCATTTTCATAATTTGAAATTTAAATATCAATGATATTTCAAATTATATCAAAACATGTAAATATCCACAATATCCAAAGATAGTTTGTTGTCCAAAACTTTCAGCAGTCCACTGTCCTCAATAAATCAATAATAAAACATAATCAAAAACCATATTTGCCACTTTGAGAGGAAATGTTTCCTTTGTTGTTGCTATCCCCTTTTGACTTCCTTGAATTAGACTTAGGTTAGGTAGAAACCTGAGGTTTGATCTCACTGATGACATGGGAAAAATCATCTCTCAAGTGCATACAGGATGACACTGACTTGGATGAGTCACTTTAAGGAGAGGAGGGGGAAACAACAACATTTCCTTTGTCATGCATATGGTGGGTTTCAATTTTGAGTCTTTTGATTGCGTGGGAGGACCGTATAGGTGAGTGTGCAAGGGAAATCTGAATATTTGGGTTAACAAGTGGAGGAGGAGGAGGTAAAGAAAAATTTGGCCAGCCACAATGGTGGGAGATTGTTGGGTGAACAATATCCTACCATCTATCATTCTCAGGAACTTTAGGTTGCAAAGATACATGAGGGAGCATAGGGATACCCAAAACATGTTGGAGCTGGAAGGGAGGCCTCTCCGACCTAGGTTGGACTATCCATTATCCAATCCAATTGAAAAATCCAGCTTGAAAGAGTTGGTTTAATTCTTGAGGATCAACATCGAAATGTATTAAGAATCTGGGCCTTCTAGGCCCTCTCTTCCAATTTCCTCTACCCCTATTATTTCAACCATGACTTACTCTACTAAAAAACCTTATCTTGTATGCAATGATTATTAGCAACTAGATATTAAACTAAACATACATGACATTCTCTTAATATGAAACAAAGTTTGGCTCAACAATCACATCAGAACCATGCAATCCAATCCATAAAATTTATTTAATAATTGTCAAATGAGCAGGGGGTTAAACAGGTTTTAGGGATATCTGAGGGGATTGTATTAAGTGAAAAATTTATATCATGACCATGAGTAAGAACACGATTACTTCTTGACAATTCATTAAACAACTGACTGTGCAACAATACCAAAACATATTAGTTGTAATCTATCTATGTGTTATATTTTTATCAATGTCATACAAAGTTCTAATTTAATTTTAGTGAACATGGCATGCAAAATGAATTTGGGATTGTGAGGGGATTTGTAATGAGCGAAAAAGTCAGAAAATGAGAGGGAATTATATGGATATTGTTCATAAAAATAATTTAATCAATCAACTATCATAACTTTGTTTCAAATTTAAGCCAAAAATCATCCACTTCCAAGACCAAAACATTCACTATTCCTCAATTGCATACAAACTGCTTGATGTCTCAATAACAATTTAATTTCCCATAAATCTTCAATTTATAACAGTTTGTGTATTATAACTTATGCAAACATTTCAAATTCAATCAGTACTGCATGCTCTAATAGCTTATCTCTTTCCTTTCTAAAGAAACCAAACATGCACAACAATATTTGTTATCTATGCCCAACATTTGTCCTTGGTAATCAATAATAGACCCAAGATAACGATCAATGGTCTTTGTCCTTTAACAAAAATGAGGCCTGATTTATTTAACCACAGGTTCCTTTTAAATCATGGACATACTTAAGAGCATGCACAAGGAACCAATCATATACATAGGTCTCTTTCATATAATTGACACAATCTTGAATCGACAACAATAGTCAACCCTAAAACATAACCCTGAGCTTGATCTCTATGTGAATTAATATGTATAGAATTATTTTTAAAAGAAATAATAGTCTACACGATGATTCCCATAAGATGTATGAAGAGAACAGAACTAAATGAAACACATGGATCTCTATTAAACTTTGATAGGACCATGATCGAGATTGGTGAAACAATCATTCACACATGCATCTTCTTGTGTTTAAATGCAATCACGGTCATGCTGGGATTAAACACAATAAAAGAGACCATAATCGAATAGAAGGGTGACTCTCGGGCAATAGGAACCATATATTTTCTTTATTCTCTGTTCAAATGAATTCATCATAGAAAGAACACACGGATATTCATCCAAGAGGATGAGTTTTTAAATGAGGGATCCATGTATTTAAACTTCCACAATCATTAAAATGATAAACCAAAATTTGACAAACCCCAGAAGGTGCTCGAGGAAGGTAGAGGCAAGTCAGAGTCCAAGTCGGGCTCTTTTAAAAATTAAATGCATAGAGGCAACGAAAGCCTACTTATCTTTTTTTAAAACATAGAGAGATAATAGTATTTCATATCCTCATACCCATTTACCATTGATTAACAACCACATGCCACACTATAATCTTTAAAAATAAAAAGGAGTGAGACATGCTCCTTTAAAAAAAAAAAAACAGTCATTCGACTTATAACTCCAAGATCTTGACAGAACCATAAGTGAATTCCCAAGTGGAGAATAAATCAATTCGAGCTAACCAATCCAGACACACATATATGCCTCCAATTTTTTTTCCAGAGAGGAGACAAAGGTTAATTTAAACAGTGATGGATACTCGAAAACATGGAGAGATAATGCCTATTTCCAACACCTAGGAGGTTGATAACTTTTGACAACAATTGACAGTGAGGCCTCATAGTATACAGTCATAATTATAGCAGAGATGAGAGGAGAGGGTGTGAAAAATCTTCATGAAAAGAAGGCCATAATGGAGCTCATATCATTCAATACATACACAATCTTGTATTAAACATTCAAGGCTAACCAAGATTGAACTTGCAGAAAAATTCCAGTGAAATGACAGTAAAGAACAAGCCATCAACAACAGCTTGGGGATTTTCCAAAAGAAACATGCCAACTAATGACAATTTCTTTGCAACTTGAATAAGGATTACAACAACGACCAAGAGGAAAATGAGTTAACAACCACTAGAATACAAACTGGTGGTTAAAACCCTTCAACCATAAAACACAGAGCTCATTGCACCACTATCACCATTATTTCACAAAGAACCATCAAAAAAACCAAGCTAGCCAATAAATAACCAATGCACAACTATTAATTCGCTTGCAAATGTCAATATTTCACACTAATCATAGAGAACCCATAACACAATACTTACACACAGTCAAAAACTCAAGAAAACACAAAACCCATGCATTCCCGAGCCACCATTTGATTCATAATACAGAGAGTCCATCATGGATGGAAAGATAAGAATCATACCTGTGAGAAAATCACTTCAACAATGAACTGGTCGGTTTTTCCCCTTCCAATCCTGAAAACGCGGAGCTTCCACAACCAACAGAGAAACAATGCAACTATGCTAGGGTGATAGGTTCAAGAGAGGTTTTGAGTGATGTGTAGTAAATGTAGCTCTCTTCCTTACCTAGCCTTATTCAATTCCATGTACGAGCCAACCCACTAACATAACATCCACCATTAAAATCAAACCATATCCAATGCATAATTCAATGCAATATCCATTGTAAAGATTTGATACCATATCAATTGCATAGTGCACCACCTGATATATGTTAACCTCTTTCCATAACTCCATATGATAATCACATATCAACGTTACTATGTGTGCCTCCATTCAACTCTTTAATAAAAATTGCATAATTCTTAAACCAAAACACATGGCATAATAGCTAGGTCCACCATTTGTATCCATGTATACATTCATTTGAAGTTTAAATGTAGTCTTTTACCATGGCCTAAGGATTAATACATAGTTCCTTTTTTTTTGTTTCGAGCTAGCTCCCATTTAATTATCATTTGCATAAATCATATATGGATTAGTAATCAATATATGAATTAGTATTCAAGGTTATAACATAGCACATGTAAACAACATGATCCTCATACCCATGGAATTGTTTTGTGTCGCAAGTAAATACCAACAACATTTAACAATAATGCATCAACCACCCATTTATCACATCAAATGAAACTAAGACTGCATCATCAACTACATAGGAGTGTGTAGGCAACCTCATAACAACAACAACATATAAGTGTAACAAGTCTATTTTTGCACCTCTAGTCTACAAGGGGGTCCCACCTACTACTATTATTTTATTATCATAATTAAATAATAGCGCTTAAGCAATACTTTGTGGGCGGAATTCATCATTGTGATTTTAATTGTCAACACCTTATAGGTTTTAAAATACCCATTTCTTGAAGGATGAAACAAGTAAGCATTGTGATGGATTTGAGAATTCACCTTACCAAGTCCACTCCACTAAGATTTTAATAATTCAAGTACAGAATCAAAGAAAGCATGGGATTGGATGTGTGCTCTAGTTACTTGTTCAAATGTTTTGGGAGCTCCACATAAAGGCTACCATTGTAACATCTTTCTCTACTGAGCACACTTTTATAGACTTATTCTTTGAGGACACTTCCATGCAAGTGATCTAGTTATGGTACATTGTGATTTCGTTTCGATTATGGATTATACATGATGACGATGATGTGTTGTGACTTATTATTATTATTATTATTATTTTTTTTTTTTTTTTATATATATATATATATATGCTATTGACGAGTTTTCCTAAGTGTGCAAGACACATGCTAGGTTATGGACGCTGATGGCATCAATGGACTTCTTTGGACTACAGATTGAGTCGGGGAGTGAACTGTGTTTTTATGGAGTATTTCATTTCTGCACTTGTGACATATGATTGATTACAATATGATTTATGTATAAGGATTATTGACACAAGTTTTATCAATGGATGCAGGCTAGACAATGTTTGCTAATCCAACTCACACAAGGAGTAGAGGGGCCATGCACATAAACCCGACATTGAGGGAGAGGTGTGGCAATGTCCGTGTCTTATCCTACTAGCACTCCCATCGTGGTTTGAACTCTAGGTTAATGATTACCTAGTTCGAGAGGTCCACGATGTCGTGAGGGTGGACTGAGACAATCGCTCACGAATATTCTAAGGGGCACACAATAAAGCAAAGTCCTTGTTCCTTAGAAGCCCTTAGTCTCTCACAAGGTCGACCAAATGGAGTGTTGACTCTAAGGGTTGGACAAACTTCCAAAACCATTCAAAGGCGAGTGGCATCCTTGGAGCATGGAGGTACGTCTTGAAGGGCACATCGCATAATTAAAAACTTGAGTCAATAAATTTAAGTGGCCTAGAAAATATTGAAATGATTAGACCTTGTTGGAATAAAATAATTAATTAAAATCGTAGATTATTAAATATAAATTCCAATAAAAATCTAAGCCCATGTCTAAGACTAAGTCTAAGTCTAAATTTAATTAAAGGACTAAATAAATTATGACACAAGTTAAAATATTGGAGAATAATCAAACTCTAGGAAAAAGGGGAATAAAATCTAAAAATTGGATAAAATGCACATGTGTGCATGAAATTAATAAAACAAGTTTTTTTAAATAGAAAGAAATAAATATGAGAGAGTAAGTGTACACATAGAATAATATCTAGAGTAAAACTACCATTAAGTCTAACTAGAAAAAGACTCATAATCCAACTCTAACTAAATTCTAGTTAGGAGACACTCATTAAATTAGACTTTGGGGAACAAAGGGACAACTAAGAGCGAAAATAGGAACACATTGGGGATTGTGAGGGAAATTGGCTTTTAAAATAAAATAAAAATCATAATTACTTTTGCAACTTGGAGAGAGTGTGACAAGTGTGTGGGTGAATAATCATTATTAATTTAATCTAAAAAGTTAATTATTTGTGCATAAGGACATGTGTCAATGAGGAAATTTCTATAAAAAAAAATGGTGAAGAGAGAAAAGGGGCTCTCACTTTATCTTGGTAAGGTTATGATACCAAAATGGTTTTGACTTTGTTTTACTTGTGAGATTTGGGATACCAAGCTTCTATATAGAGTGGAAGCTCTATCTTGGAAGGCAATCCTTGGAGCTATTGTTTGTTGGTTCTTATGTGTGGCCCCTTTGCGGCTCAGGGGGATAAGGGGGAAGAAGAGTACCCCTAGTGTTGGATGGGAGGTATCAGTGAAGTATTGTATTTGAAAAGAGAAAGGAGGGACACAACAAAAGATTTTCCATTGAAAATCATTATCAGATATTATTATACGTCCGGTTATGGTACTTGAAATTCCATCTTTTATCGTTTAATAGAATTTATAACTATACAATTGATTTGAAATTTGAAGAAGGCTTAAATTGAGACATGGTATTCTAGACATTATATATGTGTATAAAATTTACTAATTGATGAAATAAAAATGTAGTTTGTTGGACTCGTTAATTAGATAATGTATAATCCATATTACAAATTATTGTGATTCATGTATATTATTGGAACAACATTATAATAAATGGTACAAGATATTATTTTTCCTGTAGTTAATGGAATGGTTTTTTAAATCCACGGTACCAATTTATTATTGTTCCCTGCATTCGAATGATACTGAATGTCAATCATTGTATTTCTTTAATGCCCACATTCTGTAGGGAGGTTTTACCTCAGTTTATGCCTTGATCCCAACTAACTCTCTCCATTTAAATTGGCATGTAAATATTAGCTTCATATTGCGAAGTGAATACTTGGGTAGATGACGTAATAGATCTTGTTTTTCCTTAAACGTGGCTTATATAAGTCTATTAATTTTTGCTTGTATGAAAATACATACAGTAAGGTTGAATGTAACTAAGTGTGTTAGTTAGTCGCAGTTAGGTGGTTTCGGTTGAGCTATGTATATCTGACTTTTGTTATGTTAACAATTAAAGGTAATTGATCAATATCTTAAAAAAATAGTTTATTAGTAAGAAGATATATTGTCATAGTACTTTTAGTCTTTATTAGAATACATTAATGTTTAATGATTAAAATACATGTCTTTTTAAATCCTAATACAAAATGGATGTCAATGTCAAGCAAAACATCGATGGGAATTACTATGTTATATTTTTTTATTGACATTGTTGTGGTATATCAAGAATTTTATTGATTTAGATCCTGATGATATTTAGATAAATGATTATTTGAATATTTTGTAATTCACTACCTCCGCCACAGATTAATTTTAAAGGTGCAATTTGCATAGCCGTAAATAACATAGATGCAATGAGTTTTTCATGTATGTTTTGGATTATGTCATTAGTTAGAAACCTTTAGACTCGGTTTTGTATTTTAAATGGTTCTAAATTTATATTGAATTATTTGTCCCTTGCATAGATGGGATAATCTTTTAGATACTTTACTGTTGAATTTTTGTCTCAAAATTAGACTAGGAGTGGTTATGGGTATAGATATCTCATTGTTCCTTATAATAGTCGCCAGTCCTGAGATCTTAAATGATTAAAATCAATCGGATGAATCCTGGACTTGAGCATTGATTATGTGTCTTGGAGGTCCTAACCTTGCAGGTAGGATGGGAGGGTAAACATCTTGTTTTTACTAAGAAACAAATTTATTCTTTGGTTGTAGTGATGATGTATTTGATTGTTGTTGTGTTGTAATGTATATGATAATAAATGTGTATTAATGAAGTATGTTGATACCATGTAATACTTTTCTAATGATGTATCAAAAAAAAGTTACCACTACTGTAGTCACTTACATTGATTTCGTAACAGAGAGGAAGTTACATATGGTATTAGAGCGGGTTCAACCCTACGACATTGGACCGTTATGCTTTCCACTATGTTAAATAAATGATTAAAATTATATCTCTAATTAAATTTTGAAATTTTACATTTAGGTAATCATGGTTAGAGGACAAAGGGGAAGTAGACGATGTGGTGCTAGAGGAAGAGGTGTGACACCTCCGATAATATACACACTAGAAGGGTCTAACCCCCAGGGATATGAGCATGTTACTGAGCAGGAGAAGGTTTTTGTGGATATGTGGTAGGTATGATGAGATCCTTCTAGAGGATTTCAAAGGCATTGATTAACTGGATCGAGATGAGGGTTCATAGCGTGCTCCATCTGGTAGTATTAGTATGCACAAAGAACTTGAGAAGGTGAACTTTTCTGAGTTTATAGGTGCCATGGATGGCTCAACTATTGAGTCATGGTTGGATAATATGGAGATATGCTTCACACTTCATGATTACACCTCCAACATGAAATTCTACATGACAATCTTTCAGTTGAAGGGGGGTTCTCTTTTATGATGGAAGACACTCCTATCTCAACTAAACATGGTCGTCGAATATGTGTCATGGGAGTTGTTCAAGGATTGGTTCTGGGAGAGGTAATTGTCTAAGGAATTCATTGAGCTCCAACTTAATGAGTTCAAAACCTTACAACAGGGTGGTCGTACGGTGCCAGAGTATCAGGCCAGATTCACAGAGCTACTTAGGTATGCTCCACACCTGAACATGGAGAAGTTAAAGTTCAACAAGTATTTGTTTGACCTTAACTTTAATATTCGTGCGAAGGTGAAGATTATAATGCCTCATACATTGCACGATGTAGTTTAGAAGGCCCTCATAGCTAAGGAAGAGCTGAACAATGAGGGTCAGGTTAGGAATCCTTCTAGACAGACTGGACAGACATCATTAGGAATGCATTAGTATCAAACAACATCTTGACAGAATTCAGGGCATCGATATATTCCCAAAGTACCTATGTTCAGGACACCATGATGACAAAATCCTCAAGAGAGGACTCCTTACAAAGGATCACAACAACATAAACAATTTCATCTATAGCAGCAACAACAATTTAGTCTTGTTCAGCAGAACAAACCAGGATCACTAACTATTAGGCTAGAAATTTCTACTTCAGGGACCAGGATCACTGGAATGAAAAATAGATGTTGGACATGTGGAGATCCACATTACCAGGGAGATTGTCTGATTGAGAAGGCTAGAGTGGATGGATGAATAGGACCCACTACAGTTGGAGATTTAGAAAAGGCCCATAGGATACATGAAGTGGTGAAAAACTGCCAGGCTAAGCACCAGTCCACTGTACTCGTGACGTCAGGTACAATCGTCGACCAAAATTTTAGTATATTGATAGATCTAGCTGCTACAGAGAGCTTTATCTCTAGTACAATGCTAAAGAGAATTAAGGTAAAGGCATTCAAGTAGAACAAGTTCAGATACATAGAAATGGCATCGGGTGCCAAGCAGAAGGTTGGAGGAAAGGTTATGAACTGTAGTATTAACTTGGGATATTTCGTAAGAAATGACAACCTCTATGTCATGATCTTAGAATCTTATGACATAGTGATGGGTATGAATTGGTTGGAATTGCATGATATGATGCTTAACTGTAAGATGAAATGGTTAAGTTTGAAATATGATTTGGGATAGAGTAGAGTGATTGTAGGAAGGAACCAGGGGGTGTCCTTGAGATTTATTTCTTCCCTACAGCTATAGAAGAGTATGTGCAAGGGTTGCAACCTTTATGCAATCTTAGCGCTAAATGAAAGGGGCGAGGTGGAAGGATTAGAAAACCTTACTATAGTGAAAGATTTTGTAGATGTGTTTCCATAAGAGTTAGCAAGTTTACCACTCGAAAGAGAGTTGGAGTTTACAATAGACTTGAAACCTGAAACTAAACCTATAGTGAGAACAACTTATGGGATGTCAACACCTGAATTATAGGAGCTGAAAATGCAATTGAAGGAATTGTTGGACTTGGGACTTATACATCCAAGTGTGTCACCTTGGGGTGCACCAATTATTTTTGTGAGAAATAATAATGGATCGTGGAGACTTTGTATTGACTATCACCAATTAAACAAAGAAACGATCAAGAAACATTATTTGTTACCCATAATAAATGATTTATTTACTAGATGAAGGGAGTGAGGGTATTTTCAAATATTTATTTGATATAAGGATATCACCAATTATGTATTGAAGATGAAGATATCCCTAAGACCACATTTAAGATGAGGTTCAGACACTATGAGTTTACAATTTTACCGTTCAGATTGACGAACACCTCGGGGTTATTCATGAGTTTGATTAATGGGGTGTTCCATGAATACTTGGATAATTTTGTTCGAGTATTTATCGATGACATAGTGATTTATTCTTAGACAAAAGAAGAGCATGACGAACACTTGATATTGGTTCTACAGTGTCTAAGAGAAAAAAAAAATGTACGGGAAGCTATCGAAACGTTATTTTTACCAATCAAAGATTCATTACTTGGGACATATCATATTTGGTGAAGGTATCATTGCGGATCCAACAAAAGTAGAGGATATTATGGAATGGCAGCACCGACAAATGTACAAGAAGTACACAAATTTATGGGTTTAGTGGGATATTACTGATGATTCGTCGAGGTTTTTTCGAAGATAGAAAATACGATCATGAAATTGAAAGAGAGTTGGAGTTTACAATAGAGTTAGCAATTTTACCACTTGAAAGAGAGTTGGAGTTTACAATAGACTTGAAACTTGGAACTAAATCTATAGTGAGAACAACTTATGGGATGTCAACGCCTAA
Source organism: Picea engelmannii (assembly GCA_009831015.1). NCBI lineage: Eukaryota > Viridiplantae > Streptophyta > Pinopsida > Pinales > Pinaceae > Picea > Picea engelmannii. Next base: position 7,007 of record ML809656.1, on the reverse strand, counting down.
ATTGTAGGAGCTAAAAATGCAATTGAAGGAATTGTTGGACTTGGGATTTATACGTCCAGGTGTGTCACCTTGGGGTGCACCATTTATTTTTGTGACAAATAAGGATGGATTGTGCAGACTTTGTATTGACTATCACCAATTAAACAAAGAATGATCAAGAAACATTACCCGTTACCCAGAATAGATGATTTTTTTACTAGATGAAGGGAGCGAGGGTGTTTTCAAATATTTATTTGACATAGGATATCACCAATTATGGATTGAAGATGAAGATATCCCTAAGACCGCATTTAAGACGAGGTTCAAACACTATGATTTTACAGTTTTACCATTCAGATTGACAAATGCCCCAGGGGTATTCATGAGTTTGATGAATGGGGTGTTCCATGAATACTTGGATAATTTTGTTCAAGTATTTATCGATAACATAATGATTTATTCTCGGATGAAAGAAGAGCATGACGAACACTTGATATTGGTTCTATAGTGTCTAAGAGAAAACAAATTGTACGGGAAGCTATCGAAACATTATTTTTACCAATCGAAGATTCATTACTTGGGACATATCATATCTGGTGAAGGTATCATTGTGGATCCAATGAAAGTAGAGGATATTATGGAATGGCAGCACCCACAAATGTACAATAAGTACACAGATTTATGGGTTTAGTGAGTTATTACCGATGATTCATCGATATTTTTTCGAAGATATCTTATCCGATCACAAATTGCAAAAGAAAAACAAAAAGTTTGTTTGGACAGAGAAATGCACAAAAGAATTTCAAAAGATTAAAGAATTGTTAATGAAAACACCAATACTAAAGGTCCCCGACATGGAAAAGGAATTCTTGGTATGCACAAACACATCCAAGGAAGGTTTACGTGGATTTTTAATACAAGACAGGTGAGTGAACGCTTATATTTCAAGGAAATTGAGAAAGCATGAGGAGAACTACACAACACAAGATTTGCAGTTATTGGTAATTGTATATGCCTTGAGAGTATGGAGACAATATTTGATTGGATGAAAATTCAAATTAAAGACAGATCAATGTGGATTGCAGCATATATTTACATAGATTGACTTGAACGCGTGACAAAGGTGTTGGTCACAATTACTTAGCTAATATGACTTTGAGATTACTTACATTAAAGAAACAATGAAAAAAGTGGCAGATGCATTGATTCATAGACCACACATATTCTGGGTAATACCTCTTAAGACGAATCATCGAGAAAATATTCTAACTCTATAGATAGACGATGACCGGTACAAAGATGTTAAGAATAATATTGGATGAAATACCATAATGGAACCGAAGTTTGAAGGTTATTCTTTAGACAACGATGGAATTTTGAGATTTAACAGAAGAATTTACGTACCACCTAAGGACAAATTAAGAATTTTGATCTTGAGCGAATCTCATAGAGTAGTGTAGATGGCTCATCTAGGAGTCACGAATATAAAGGAAAACCTTAAGCCTTTATTCTTCTGGAAAGGAATGAAAGTGGACATAGTTAGTTACGTCGTGAGATGTCTAGAATGTCAACAAGTGAAGGATGAACATATACATCTAGTAGGATTACTACAACCACACTCTATTCCAGAATCACAAATGGAGGTCATTTTTATGGAATTTATCATTGGATTGCCACTGATGGCAAGGAGGCATGATTCAATTTTCATGGTAGTGGACACTCTAATGAAGAGTGCACACTTTATTCTAGTACATACAGTGTATCAGGCACCAGACATAGCAAGAGTTTTTTCCAGTGATATTGTGAGATTACATGGAGTACCAAGAAGGATCATATTTGATCAAGGATAGGTGTTTATAGGACGATTTTAGACCAATTTCTGAGAGGCCTTGGGAATTCATCTGAACTTCAGTACATCGTATCACCCTGAGACAGATGGAAAAACAGAGAGAAAGAACCATATTTTGGAGGATATGTTGTGTATGTATGTAATGGATCAACAAAAATGTTGGGAATATTTCTTGCCACTAGTAGAGTTTGCATACAACAACAACTATCAGAGTATGATTAACATGGCATCGTTTCAGTTTCTTTATGAGTGACCATGTCGACCGTCGTGGAGTTGGGATCCACTTGAGGATAAGGTCCTGGTAGGACCATAAGTGATTTAAGAAATGGAAGAACATATGCAATTGATAAGACATAGGATTAAAGAAGCACAATATTGACAAAAGAGTTATGTTGATGTGAATTGTGTTGACCGCAGTTATGAAGTTGGTGATAGAGTTTTCTTGCGGGTAAAACCCCAAAAGAGTTCAATCAAGTTTGGAAAGTGTGATAAACTCTCTCCTAGGTTTGTGGGACCTTTCGAAGTTGTGGAAAAGAAAGGACCCATGGCTTATCGACTAGCCTTTCCTAATTCTTTGAGGCATATGCACAATATATTTCATGTATCTGTTTTGAGAAATTACATTAGTGATCCTTCACATGTTATTGACATAAGTTCTTTGTAGGTGTCGGACGAGGGTTCTCTTATGGCTGAGCCAATCCGCATTCTAGACCATCACATTAAAAAACTACAACATTGAATAGTTGGTTAGTTCAAGGTCTAGTGGGAAGACTATAGTCCACTCTCGACTACCTAGGAGGATGCATATGAGATGTGTCAACAATTTCCTTACTTGTTTGATAGATTAAACATATAGATCTATGTCAGATAAATTTTTTACTTGCATTAATGTATTGTACAAATTTCAGGATGAAGTTTAAAACAAGAGTAGGTGTATGTAACATCCCTCTCTACTGAGCACACTTTTATTCACTTATTCTTTGAGGACACTTGCGTGCAAGTGATCCAGTTATGGTACATTGTGATTTTATATTGATTATGGATTATACATGATGATGATGATGTGTTGTGAATTATTATTATTTGATGTGTGTATNTATATATATATATATATATATATATATATATATATATATATATATATATATATATATATATATATATATATATATATATATATATATATATATATATATTGGCAGATGCTATTGAGAAGTTTTCCTGAGTGTACATGACACATGAAAGGTTATGGATATCGATGACATCAATGGAATTCCTTGGACTCTGGATTGAGCCAGGGAGTGAATTGTATTTTGATTGAGTAATTCATTTACGCACTTGTGACATATAATCGCTTATAGTATGATTTATGTATATGGATTATTGACACGATTTTTATCAGTGGACGTAGTCTAGATGATGCTTGCTAATCTAACACACATAAGGAGTAGAGGGGCCATGCACTGAAACTATACATTGAGAGAAAGGTGTGGCATCATCCATGTCTCAGTCTACTAACACTCTCACCGTGGCATGAACTATAGGTTAATTATTACCTAGTTCGAGAGGTCCATGATGTCGTGAGGGCAGACTAAGATAGTTGATCACGAAGATTCTAATTGGCGCGCAATAAGGAAGAGTCATTATTCCTTAGAAACCCTTAGTCTCTCGCAAGGTCAACCGAATGGAGTGTTGACTCCAATGGTCAGACAAAATTACAAAACCAGTCAAAGGAGAGTGGCACCCTTGGAGCACGGAGGTGCATCTTGAAGGGAACATTGTGTAATTAAAATCTTGAGTCAATAAATCTAAGTGGCTTAGAAAACATTGAAATTATTAGACCTTGTTGGAATAAAATAATTAATTAAAATCGTAAATTATTAAATATAAATCCCAATAAAAGTCTAAGCCTAAGTCTAAGTCTAAGTATAAATTTAATTAAAGGACTAAATGAATTATGACACAAGTTAAAAGATTGGAGAATAATAAAACTCTAGGAGAAAGGGGAATAAAATCTAAAGATTGGATAAAATGCACATGTGTGCATGAAATTAATAAAAGAGATTTTTTTAAATAGAAAGAAATAAAATATGAGAGAATAGGTGTACACATAGAATAGTATCTAGAGTTAAGATACCACTAAGTCTAACTAGAAGAAGACTCCTAATACAACTCTAACTAAGATGTAGTTAGGATACACTCATTAAATGAGATTTTGGGGAACAAAACAAGTAAGAGAGAAAATAGGAACACATTGGGGATGTGAGGGAAATTGGCTTTTAAAATAAAATAAAAATGATATTTACTTGTGCAATTTGGGGAGAGTGTGTCAAGTGTGTGGATGAATATTCATAATTAATTTAATCTAAAAAGTTAATTATTTGTGCATGAGGACATGTGTCAATGAGGAAATTTCTATAAAACAAATGGTGAAAAAGGAAATGGGGCTCTCACTTTTTCTTGGTAAGGTTATGCTTCCAAAATGGTTTTGACTATGTTTTACTTGTGAGAGTTGGGATACCAAGATTGTATAGAGAGTGGAAGCTCTACCTTGTGAGGCAAGACTTGGCGCTATTGTTTGTTGGTTCTTGTGTGTGGCCCCTTTGCGGCTCGAGGGGCTAAGGGGGGAGAAGAGTACCCCTAACATTATCTAGGAGGTACCAGTGAAGCCTTGGATTTGACAAGCAAAAGGAAGGACACAACACAAGCTTTTCCATTGAAAATTATTATCATATATTATTATATGTCTGGTTACGGTACTTGAAATTCCATCTTTTATCGTTTAGTAGAATTTCTAACTGTACAATTGATTTGGAATCTGAAGAAGGCTTAAATTGAGACATGGTATTCTAGACATTATATATGTGTATAAAATTTACTAATTGATGAAGTAAAAATGTATTTTGTTGGGCTGGTTAATTAGATATTGTATAAGCAATATTACAAATTATTTTGATTCATGTATATTATTGGAACAACATTATAATCAATGGTACAAAGATATTATTTTTCATGTAGTTAATGGACTGGTATTTTGAATCCATGGTACCAATTTATTATTGTTCCCTGCATTCGAATGATACCGTATAGTGTACAAACGTTAGGCTGGTTTAGTCATTAGTTGAATCGTCAGTAAATTGAAAATTATGGAATGTGATTTTCTTGTTGATTATTGCAAAAACAAAAATATATAAATAAATTATCCTCTACTATCTTCAATGGTTTTAAAATCATATATGCCAATCTAATTATTCTAGTTTGTATATTCCAAACTAGGGATTCATGACCTCCGGTTTCATCTTCATTTTCAAGGCTTCTGATGTATTTCGTTGATACTAGGATTCATCCTAATATTTTACCGTTTTCGTGGTGGTTGCACGAATGTCAACCATTGAATTTATTTAACGCCCACATTCTGTAGGGAGGTTTTACCTCAGTTTATGCATAGATCCCAACTAACTCTCCATTTAAATTGACATGTTAAGCTTAGCTTCAGATTAATAATTGAATACTTGATTAGATGACAAAATAGATCTTCTTTTGCCGTAAATGTGGGTTATATAAGTCTATTAATTTTTGCTCGTATGAAAATACATAGAGTAAGGTTGCATGTAACTAAGTGTGTTATTTAGTCATAGTTATGTGGATTATATGGAGAGATAGTTCGGGTATTAGTTGAGCTAGGTATATCTGACATTTGTTATGTTAACAATTAAAGGCAATTGGACCAATATCTTAAAAACTCAGCTTATTAGTAAGAAGCTATATTGTGATAGTACTCTTAGTATTTATTAGAATACTCATTAATGTTTAATAAATGATACATATCTTTTTAAATCCTAATACAATATGGATGTCAACGTCAAGAAAAATATCAATGGGAATTGCTATGTTATATTTTTTTATTGACATCACTATGGTATATTAAGAATTTTATTAATTCTAGATCCTCTTGATATTTAGGTAAATGATTATTTGAATATTTCGTAATTCACTACCTACACCACAAAATTAAATTTAAAGGTGCAATTTGCACAATCATAAATAAGATAGATGTGATTAGTTTTGCATGTATGTTTTGGATTACATCATTAGTTAGAAGTGTTTAGACTCAATTTTGTATTTTAAATGGTTCTAAATTTATATTGAATTATTCATCCCATGCATAGATGGGATAATATTTTAGATACTTTACTGTTGAATTTTTGTCTCGAAATTAGACTAGGAGTGGTTATGGGTATAAATATCTCATTGTTCCTTAGAACAGTCGCCAGTCCTAAGACCTTAAATGATTAAAACCAATCGGATGAATCTTGGACTTGAGTGTTGATTATGTGTCTTGGAGGTCCTAACCTTGTAGGTAGGATGGGAGGGTAGACATCTTGTTTTTACTAAGAAACAAATTTATTCTTTGGTTGTAGTGATGATGTATTTGATTGTTGTTGTGTTGCAATGTATATAATAATAAATGTGTATTAATGAAGTATGTTGATACCATGTAATACTTTTCTAATGATGTATCAAAAAAAAGTTACCACTACTGTACTCACTTACATTGATTTTGTAACAAAGAGAAAGTTACATATGGTATCAAAGTGGGTTCATCCCTACGACATTGGACCGTTACACCTTCCACTGTGTTAAATAAATGATTAAAATTATATCTCTAATTAAATTTTGAAATTTTACATTCAGGTAATCATGGTTAGAGGAAAGAGGGGAAGTAGACGACATGGTGCTAGAGGAAGAGGTGTGACACCTCCGATAATATACACACTATAAGGGTCTAACCCCTAGGGATATGAACATATTACTGAGTAGGAGAAGGTTGTTGTGGAGATGTGGTAGGTATGATGAGATCCTTCCAGAGGATTTCATTGGCATTGATTAACTGTCTGGATCGAGATGAGGGTTCACAGCGTGCTCCATCTGGTAGTATTAGTATGCACAAAGAACTCGAGAAGGTGAACTTTTCCGAGTTTATAGGTGCCACAGATGGCTCAACCATCGAGGCATGGTTGGATAATATGGTGATATGCTTCACACTTCGTGATTACACCTCCAACATAAAATTATACATGATGGTCTTTCAGCTGAAGGGGGGTGCTCTTCTATGATGGAAGACACTCCTATCTCAACTAAACATGGCTGTCGAATATGTGTCATGGGAGTTGTTCAC
>ML809655.1:80264-92980 GCA_009831015.1 Picea engelmannii | reverse complement strand
AGGCTATGTAATAATCAATTGGTTGTAGTGTTGAGGTGACATGGATGTCATGGACATCAAGAAGATAGTGATATACTCAAAGTTTTACTTGTGATTTAATTTATGATTTCAAACACTACTATGATTTGTGGGTAAGTTTGGTTTTGACGACGCAGCTCTATGAACAACAATTACATAGTTTGGCTCAATGTTAAGGTATTGACCCTAGTTCTACTAGGAGAGGTGGAGGTGTTGCCCACCATGTATCCTCTAGATCTTGGAGTAATGGGAGGGTTGTGTTAGCCATGCTCCCTTATACATGTGACATGATTGTTAGTTTCCTGGTAGGGAAGTTAGGTCGATGTAGTTAATGCTTCAGACATGATTGTTAGGTCATTGTCGCCAATGCAACAACATATTGTAGTAGAGGAAGAGTTGGAAGATGGAAGATTGAAGTGGTGGTGTTTCTGAGTTGGTCGAGATCCTAATAGGAATTGGTTTTGTCATCCTTTTTTTATGGCATTGTAATTAGATTCCTTACCATGCTCAAAAGTTCATCTAGTTCTTTCTAGATAAATGTTGCGTGATATCCACATATCATGTTTATTGAATCGTTGTGATTTTGTTAATGAAGGTATCAAATATCTTAATTGCCTCCATGCACATGTGATTGTGGACATACGAACATTGTATGTTAGAAGCATTGTTTGCTTATGTGTATTAGGTACACACATGATATATGTGTACCCTAGCTACGTAACCATAGTTAACGCACACACACTAGTATAATTTCATCGATGCATTAAATAACAAACTAGGTATTAACCATTTAATTATTTGATTGGTGACTCACATAAAATATATTAGATACCTATAAAGATCTAGAAGCATGATGTGCATTATTGACTTTACGGGTTGGTTGTTGTGATGAAATAAATGAATATGATTGGTTGCTATTATTAAGTTTGGATGAAATTGTCAAATACATTCATGAGTTATCATGAGAATGAAGACTTTGTATTTTTCTTTTATTATTATTTTCTTTTCTTTTATTTATTCCCTAAAGACCTTAGAGGGGAGGTGGTTGGGCTATTAATGAACGTGGTTGAGGAAGCTCAGGGGATGTGCATGGGAATCTAGGAATTGAAAATTAGGGAAGAGGAAGAAGTGTTGAGGGTCATTCTTGGATGTTGAATCATTGCTTGAGGAACTAAGGAAAAATGTTCAGTTGAGAATTCCAGGAAGTTTTTTTTTTTTTGTGAACATATTTTCTAGAGACCTATTGTGGATTGTTGTTCTTGGAGCCTTGGGCATGAAGGGCTACGAAACTGAAATGTTTCTTGGAGTTAAGAAGCTACCTAGGCTCCTAGTTGGTAGGGAGGTTATTGATTCCACTTTGGGCAAGTGGCAAAGAAAGATTCAAATGTGTCTTCCACTAGTTGGACTATTATATGACATGGCAAATTCAAGTAGAAAAGAGGTATTTTTCTTGTTAATATCCAATGGATATATGCTCAAAATTGAGAGTAATATGCTATTCATTATCTTGTTAAATCTTCAATCAAATGTTAGTTTATATGATGTAAATCCAACATCTGGGAAACCATGAAACTAGGTCGATTTTATGCTATGAATTCACTTATGCTTGTAATTCACTTATTGTTGAAACGATAGTGCAAATAAAAAACAAGGTTATTGTAGTTCGTGTGAACCAGGGTGCTATAGGGTTTGCTCCCTAAATCTTGATCCCATCAGTGGTGTTGTCGCACATTGATGAAGATGGAATACAAACATTTGTTAGGGAAATGAGATTGGTATTAGCTAAGGGCTTGGTTGGCTCCACCCAATGGTGGGCCAACTTCAAATCTTTCCACCAAAAAGACTTTTGTTTCTTCCTCATAGAAATTTGTGAATGCTTTCCTTGTGGAGATAAAGACGCCACATATTTATGATCAGAACTAAATTTGAAATAAAATATAGTGTTTTTGTAATTGAAGATTTGTATCTAACAATGATTTCCACTTTTCAACACAATTAGAACCAAAAAACTTTTGCTTAAATCAACACAAATACCAATCCAAACATAAGTGTTAAAGACATTATTACTAGATTCAATAGCTAAGTTAATATATGCTTTCAAGGTATTATCAATACCTTCAATTTACCCAAATCAGAACTAACGAATAAGATTGTGTATGCAAATTAAAATTCAAAATACATTACTTCATGAAAAAAAAACTTACACCCCAGAAGCCATGGCCCTCTCCTTGCAACTATTGTGCTATGCCTAAGCCATAATCATTGTGGGAAAAGGTAACAAATCCGGGCCCTCTATTGTGCTATCTCCTAGCAATAATCATCGTGGCAAGTGTCATCCAAAGGAGATTCTAAGTGTGTTTATTTGTGAATCCTTGTATATGAAGTTTGTACTTGTGATTTATTCTTTGTCTTGGGGGTTGGGCGATGTGGTGAGCCCAACGCCAAAGTAAATACAATAATTAAAATATAAATACCAAGAAGCACCCGGCCACACTCTATTTCTTGCACCGTATAAAAACCACCTTCACTAAATTTCAGTTTTCGCCTCGAGATGCTCCTGAAATCCAGGGCCCGCCAGTTGACGAATTTACGTCCAATGTGATGCAGCAAATCACCATCCATGTTCGCCGTCAAGTGACAGGGACATAATAAAATCCAGGCTCTGCTGCATTTCCCTCTCTTGTTCACAATGGCAGGGGTTTTATAGAGTCAAAGTGAGAGGTGAATACCATTATTGTTGCTGGAGCTTCTGCTCTCTTGTTCACAATTGCGGGGGTTTTATGGAGTCAAATTGAGGGGTGAATACCATTATTATTGTTGGAGGCGTAGATTAGATGTGGATGGATCCGATAATACTGGGCTTGGCAGGCGGGGGTCGAGACTGGTGGGCAAATGAACTGGGTAGAGGGAGAGGTGGATGTGGAAGTGTTTTGGTTACATGGCTTGCGGTGGCCTTCATACTGCTCTGTTACGCCACTCGCCGCCTCCTCAACAATTCAGCACGTCGGAAACGCCATTCGGAGAAACAAATATTGTCGGAGAACAATGAACAGTCATCCGTTGTCAGGTTGGTTTTGTCCGCCCCTTCAAATTTTGTTTGTGGGAATGGGAAGCTGTAGAATAATTTATTTTTAGTGGGTTTATGAATTCTGGAAAACTACTGATGTGGTAAGAACTAAATTGTCCACTCAATTTCAATTCAGAATATGTTTACCGGCTTCAAATATATTCAATGCTCTCTTTGGCAGGTTTAATTTTTTCTGTGCTGTTTTTGGGGCTTAAATTCTGATTTCTGATTATTATTATGGGACTTCTGTTTTTGTTTGGGTTAAAGTAGGTGACTGTTCAGTACATACTACCAAGCGATGCCCCCTGTCTTGTGGTATTCCAGAGTTTTTTATATTATCAACTATTAATTACAGTATGGAATGAAATTTTATGTGGGTATTTGTTCTAAACTCTGCACAGTGGTACCTACTTATTTATTTTTTCAAGCACTCGAGTGATTAGTGTCCGGCCTTTCTTTAGATAAGCATGAATGTGGAACGAAAGCCAAACATGGGGATATGCTACTGTAAAGACAACCTGTTACCAATTACTATTACTTCAATGCCTTTTTATCCAAGTAGCAAGATTCGCCGTATCGGACTTTGTTGTAGGGAAATTCGGCAGTAGTACAAAATATGACGAATTTTTGGTATAGAATGCATACGGTACAGTCAATTTATTTTTAATGATTTTGATAAAATATATTGTCTTTGAAACCAGTAATGATCAAATTTGGAGGGCTTGTCTTAATTTCATTCAAGTTGAATAGTATATTTTCATCCATCCCTTCTATGATAGAATAGTTGCAAAAATAATTGTATTTTAGTTGAAAAATGTAAATTAGGGACACATTTCAAAATAAAATTATCCTAAATAATATAATGCCATCCAATCTTTTTGTGATTTCAATGTTAACTTTCTGATGGGTTATATGTACATTAAAAGAATCATAAACATTGAGTCATGATTGTTTTCTTTCGAGGAATTTCAAAGTGAGCCATGATTGTTTTCTTTGGAGGAATTTCGAAGTGTTAAAAACTGTTAGAATACAACCTGATGGAAATTAGTGTGATATACATTTTATGCATATGATATACGTACAAATACATGATTTATGACCTTTGGATTCATCTTCCAAGATGTTTCTTGGAATCCCGATGACAGTTCCTATTCACTTGACTTTTCATATTCCTTCTCAAGTGAATAATACCATAACCCCAATAGATTAGGTTTCCAACATCCCCCCCCCCCAATTCGAAGGGGTGTATGTGAGTCCAAGTAGAGAGCTGAAATTGGAAATGGATAGCTGCCAATTGCTGAATGTGCTCTCTGAATTTGGTGGTTTTGGGATGACGACAAACCAAATGAATAGCAGAAGTTGATGTGACGTCTTCTACTAAGTGGTGGTTTAAGGAAGATGACAAACCAAATGGCTAGCAGAAGCTGATGTCTTCTACTAAATGGTGGTTTAAGGAAGACGACAAACCAAATGGCTAGCATAAGTTGATGTCTTCTATTAAATGGTGGTTTAAGGAAGACCACAAACCCTAGAACTTAGCTGTAAGGCTCACTTGGTTGTCAGAACATTTCCCAATTTAGGTAGAAGCTGATGTCTTTTGCTAATTGGAAGTGCTCAATCCTCCATTTGAAATTAAAAACCCCTCCTTCCACTAACCCTCCCCAAGCCCTTATTTCGCTCCTTACATCCATGGCATTATCTATTGCATTTCGCTCCCCTACATCCAGGGCTTTACCGATCACATTTATCCAAAAAGAACATTAAAACTCTTTGTTATGCCCGAAACAAATTCCATGTAAAGACCAAATGTTGGTTTTGGTTTGTTGATGACACATTTTTTGTTTGGTGTCTGGCCATTCCTCCCTTAACTCATTCTTTGACCACCTAAATAGCATATCTCCCCATATTCAGTTCACTATGGAAATTCAAAAGGACAACTCTCTTCCATTCCTCTCTCGTCAACCTAATGGTACCCTTACCCACAAAGTTTATTGCAAGAGGACTCATATGGATAGATACCTCCATGCCCATCCCCAACACCACCCGGCCCAAAAATCTGTTGTTCTCAAAACCTTGATTACTCGAGCCATTTGAATCTCTACTCTCCATTTTCTTGAGAAAGAAAGAGGCCATCTTACTAACGCCCTCCAAGCCAATGGTTATTCAATCCTCCATTTGAAATTAAAAACCCCTCCTTCCACCAACCCTCCCCAAACCCTTATTTCGCTCCACTACATCCATGGCATTATTGATTGCATTTCGCTCCCCTACATCCATGGCATTACCGATTGCATTTATCAAAAAAGAACATTAAAACTCTTTGTTACCTCCCCAACTTGCACTTAATCATAAAAGTCCTGATCCATAAGGTGCAACTCGTGAGGGAACTACTAGGACGGTTACCACTGTCACGTAAGCAACCTATTGTCTTCACTTTAGGCCGACTCTCCTTTGGCTCAAGGGGGGTATCCCTAAGTGGGATTACTAAAGCTAAGCAATGAGGCACGAGGTGATAAGAGAGTAGCTTTAGTAAAACAATGTTTTTTTTAAGTTTTCAAAGGTGTTAAAAGAGTGATGGAGGGATCTAGAGATTTAGTGCCAATCCAACAAGGGCAATGAAGTCAAGGGATTATCTTAGAGGGCTTATTTTCTTGTCTAAATTAGGGCTGGAAATGAGGCATGAAATCTCACTAGATCCACCTAATATTGCTGGAAATTAATGCAGGAATTTCACAAGAAAGGGCTTCAAAGGATGCTCCTTCAACTAACACTTAACTTCACCCTAGAATTGGAGTCAACAAGTTTGCAAATATTCCTAAGATGTATCATACAAATTATTGAACCCCAAAACTAAGATAGAAAAAGAGAAAAGAGGTGTTACCACACTAGACGTCTTCCAAGTAGTAAATGCACTCTTCAAAAGGATCAAGTCACTTAGTCTTGGCTATGTGAACGGATCTACACCTTTCAAGCTTAAGGACCAAAATATTAAGCCACACATTTAAAAGAGAACCCATACACATTACATATGCTCCAAGAAAGATGTATCCATTAAGCTCCAAGGAGGGGAAACTCCAAAAATCCAACCATACAAAAATGAGAGAGAGTAAACCCTTATATAGGCTTCAACTCAACTCTTCTCAACAATAAAATAATAAATGTTTTCCTATATCCACTAATCTCTCCAAGGAATACAATAAATAACTCCTTCAATAACTTCATTACTAAAAGTAGCAATGATTTGTTGAGATCCATTTTCTTCTCCAAGAAGAACCAATAAAATATGCTAGGAAAACATTACAACAATGCTCTCATGTAACCAACTACATGAGACAAGTCAACAACAATAAAATAAAGGAGTTGGTTATGCAACAACAGATACAAAGTTCTCCAAGGTGAAACGTCCTATCGATAGTGCATACAAATGTGTGTCATGTGGCCTCAAGGGCTAGGGCGCTCCCACCATGGGTATACATCAATTATAATCTCCCAAAATAACCAAAGTGCTTAAGCAATTATGGTAGTTGCGGGAGGTATTAACCTCCATATGTAACCTTTGGCTAGAATATAATATTTCGGAAGCAAGAAAAATCCTAAACAAATGTGTAAAAACCCTAGAAGACAAGTCGGCTTAATAGAGTAAATTATATTAAAGTATTACCCTCTAGAAAGAGAAGTCGACCTAGATAGGTGACAAGAAGCACTATAAATAGGAGGCGCTTGAGCTCATTTATACTCACTCATTTCACTCACTCTCTCAAGTAAAGCACAAGTTTGGAGCTGTAGCTGCAAGAATGGAAGGTGGATCTTTTGGTGTGATTCTTGGTCTCTCTCTCTCTCTAGCGCTATCTAGCCTAAGATATGTGCCTTACCTTCTAGTATCTCTTGGTGGTATTCTTGGTGACATTCTTGGTGGTATTCTTGGTAAGTGAAACTGCAATTGCCCGCAGTTGAGTATTATTCTTGTTCTGTGGTTTTGGGATTTTCTGTCTGGTGCGCTATCTTTGGAGAAAGATGCGCTCTCTTGGTTATTTGTTGGTGTTAGTGCTGCTTCCAGAATCATTCTATCTAGCAAAGGTTATGGTGCTTGGGGGTGGCTGCGTGCCTATGGTTGGGTGACAATATTGTTATATTTTCTATGGTTAAATGAGCACATCGAATTTTTTAACAGGTTATGGGCCCACACTACCTTCAGAACAGTGTAACCACTGGAAGGTAGAGCAGGAGTTCTTTGTCAAGCTCGTTGTAGCACTAGTTGCAGCTGCAACTAGGGTTTTTGATTTTACAGTGGCAACAAACCTTAATCTAATTCTTTGGGCACCTTAAGTGAAGCGTTGAACCTAATTTCTGGATATTCTAGTGCACCCTATCCTAGCGCACCCTTTGGTGCCCTTAGCCAACAAAAACATCAAGTTTGAATTCTTGGTCAAAATCAAAGTCAAAGTCAAAGGTTGACTTTTGGTCAAAATTGATTTTGTGGTCAAAGTTGAAATTTCAAGGTTTCTAGCTTGTTCTAATCATTGAACCTTTTTGATTCAGTTTCTAACCTCTTCTTGTCAAGATGGTGTCTAGCTTCAGATTAGAAGACAAGCTGAAAGATGCTATAAATTTCAAATGTATGCACTTGTATATGCTTTTCATGTTATATCATCCAACAAAGCATGAGTGTGTTTGCAGGGAATGTACAAGAGACCTTGTCCAAGCAGTGATCTTGAATTCAGTACATTCAAAGGAACAAGCACACCCTCCCTAATAGTTGAGGCCCTAGGTTCCAGGTTTGATTGATCAAATTGTCAAGTTTTAATTTGCACATATCAAGTTTGATAGTTGCTACAACACAAGTAAACACTAATAGTTGTGACAACAATCTTTAAAGGTTCTATTACTGCTAGGTATACTTGGTTGCATGTAAGTACTATTGATATAGATGCTTATTGCACTTGTTTGCAAAATGAACTAACATCTCCTSTAGGGGATATTTCTTGTTTTGCTCCCAGGCAAGTTACCTTGGTAATTCTATGATGACTACCATCCTTGTTACCATAGATATGTTCTTATGAAAATACTATTGGAAATACTTTTGCTCTTGTTGTTCTTGTTCCGGGCAGGTCAYAAGCGRCAATAGCTCTGAGAAGGAGCTATAGTGACAGTTGCAAACATGGAGCAAATGACTCCATCAAGTGGTGAGGTAGGTGATCTCACCAAGTACCAATTCTAAAGGAAGCGTGGAAAGCAAAAGGTGTTTTTGGACATCGTTCACTCAGATACAAGGATGAAGTATTTAGCAAATTCCAATTCAAAGCTGAAGTGGAAAACCTAACAGACAAGAAAATCAAGATATGATAATGGAGGAGAATACACCTCCAAGGAACTCGTTGCCTTTTGTAAAGCAACCGAGATTAGGAGGGAGCTAATTGTCCCACATAATACTCAACATAATGGTGTGGCAAAAAGAAAGCACCGATCCATTGAAGAATCTGTTAAGGCAATGATGAATGACCAGAATCTATCCATGTTTTTATGGGGAGAAGCAGTTATGACAACCGTATATGTTCATAATAGAAGTCCTCATCGTATATTGAAGAAGATGACTCCAGAAGAAGCCTTCTCTGGAAAGAAGCCAAGTGTGGAACACTTAAGGATCTTTGGTTGTCCTATCTATATCCATGTTCCCAAGGACAAAATAAGGAAGTTGGAACCTTCAGGAAAGAAGGGCATATTCGTTGAATATAGTGAGTCATCAAAAGCTTACAAAATTTATGTTCCAGGTCAACAAAAGGTTGAAATCAACAAAGATGTGACTTTTGATGAAAAGATTGCCTTCAAGAAATCTATAGAAGATTCCATGAACTCCAACGATGAAGAAGAACATGAAGATCCCAAGGAAGAGAGTACATGTTCACCAGAACATCCCAGTGAAGAACCAGCCCAACCACTTGAACCTATAGAACCAGTTGTTGTACACAAGGACAAAAAACGACCAACATGGCTAGAATCCACCTTACAGGAAGCAGAAAGACATAAATGGAAGGAAGATATGATGGAAGAATATCAATGTAGAACCTTCCACCCTTTGAAGAAGCAACCAAGAAGAAAAATGGAAGGAAGATATGATGGAAGAATATCAATCCATCATGAAAAATGATGTATGGGAAATTGTGCCTAGACCTGAAGGAAAGTCTGTAGTAACTTCAAAATGGGTTTACAAGATAAAGCATGCAGTAGATGGGAATATCGATAAATACAAGGAAAGATTCGTCGCTAGAGGGTTCTCCCAACAGGAGGGAGAAGACTATGATGAGATGTTTGCTCCAGTTGTTAGATATATCTCTATTAGAGCCATCATATCTCTTGCAGCATCCATGGGTTGGAGTTTACATCAGATGGATGTAAAGACTGCTTTTCTCAATGGAGTAATTGAGGAAGAAGTATACATAGAGCAACCTCAAGGTTTTGAGGTACACCTGAGAGAAACCCATGTATGTAGATTAAAAAAGGCCTTGTATGGATTCAAGCAAGCTCTAAGAGCTTGGTATGGACGAATTGATAGTTACTTGACGAGACTTGGATTTTCCAAGAGCTATGCTGATCCAAACCTTTATTACAAGGTTGTGAATGATGCACCTGTGATCCTACTACTATATGTTGATGATTTGTTTCTGACAAGTGCAGAGCCTTTCATTATTCAGTGTAAGAGGGAACTAGCCTCTGAATTCGATATGAAGCATCTTGGTCTCATGCATTATTGTTTGGGACTAGAAGTATGGCAGAAGCGTGGTGAAATCTTCCTAGGGCAAGGGAAGTATGTTGTAAATATCCTTAAGAAATTTGGGATGATGGATTGCAAATCCATGGCAACTCCCATGGTGACAGATCTAAGGAAGTTGAGAGACTTTGATTTTGATCTTGTAGACTCGTCCCTGTACCGGTAGTGGATTGGCTCCTTGATGCATTTGGTTAATACCCGACCGAACATTTGCTTTGCTGTGAACACATTGAGCCAGTTCCAGGTGGAACCTAGACATGAGCATTAGATAGCTGCAAAGCACATTTTGACATATCTTCATGGGACGCTAAATTATGGTTTGAGATATGCCTCAAACAATGACGTACAACTGCATGGATTTACTGATTCAAATTGGGCAGGGAGTGCAAATGATAGAAAGAGTACTGCTGGTATATGTTTCATCTTGGGCTCTGCTATGATATCATGGGCTAGCAGGAAACAAAAGTCTGTTGCACTTAACACTGCAGAAGCAGAGTATATTGCATCTTGTGACGCTTGTACAGAAGCAATATGGCTCCGTAAACTGGTTTCTGGACTATTTGATCAGGTGTTGGATTCGACTGTGATATATTGTGATAATCAGAGCTGTGTGAAGATTTCAGAAAACTTCGTGTTCCATGACAGGTCGAAGCACATTGAGATCAAGTACTATTTTATCCATGATAAAGTTCAGAAGGGAGAAATGATTCTCCAGTACATCTCCACCGATGAGCAGACAATTGATATTTTGACAAAGCCTCTGTCCATGATAAAGTTTACATACTTGAGGGACAAGCTGGGGCTTGTGGAGATTGCTCCCTTGGTTGAGAGGGAGTGTTGATCTATATCATGCTAGTACAAATTAGATATGATGCTTCAGCATCATGCTAGTACAACTTAGATATGATACTGATGTCTTGAGACACATCATGCTAGTACAACTTAGAGATGATGCATATGTCTGAGTCGCATCATGCTAGTACAACTTAGATATGATGCAGTAGCATCATGTTAGTACAACTTAGAGATGATGCAGATGACTTGCATCATGTCAGTACAACTTAGAGATGGTGCATTGACACCATGCTAGTACGGCTTAGAGATGATGCAGAGACATTGATCTACATCATGGCAGTGCAACTTAGATATGATGCATTCACATCATGCTAGTACGGCTTAGAGATGATGTAGATGATACTCCACATCATGCCAATACAACTTAGATATGATGCATTCGCATCATGCTATTAAGGCTTAGAGATGATACAGTGGAGAGAATGATCCTTGTAGCCCATTGCGGGGCATTCAACATCTGTTGGGACAGTCATTCTTCTAGGACGTATGTCCGGATTAGAAGAATGGTCCTTGTATCACTCTGTTGAGTGTGACTTATGCGAGACACTCTGTTGAGTGCGCTAAGTCCAACACCTGACTTATTCAGCATCATGCCTGATTACTCGGATGGAGTATGGCCTCGAGAGACGATGCAAAAGATGATATGATTTGATGCCAAGAGACTGTTATATTGCATGGTGATAGCTTGTAGCTATTAGTTGATTGCAGTGGAGACTGTGTCTCTAGACAGTAGCTATGTACTACTGTGGTGGATGTGTTCCACTGGTAGTGACTGTGTGTCACTAGATAGTAGCTGTGTGCTACTAGGAGTGGTTGTGTACCACTATGGATCGACACTGTTGTGATCTATTGGATGGCATTGTAGTAACTGTGTACTACTACCTGATTGGCATGGAGACTATTGGTAGTGTTGAAGGTGTTTCCTAGGCTAGTGTGCCAACCTATAGTGTTGGAGGTGATCACAGATGCAATGCCGGTTTGTATATTTGCAGGATTGATGATTCAAAGTAGACATAACAATATATTTTGGACTCCTTGTGTGTACGCCCTAAATAATATGCTCAAAGACATTGACAACAATCCTTGAACCACATGCATCACTAATTTCTTTTGCAACAACCTTGCCGCTTTAGCTATCTATAGGGACACTGACAAAAATCCTTCAACCACATACATCGCAAATGTTCTTTTGCAACCACCTTGCTGCTTCAGCTATCTATAGGACGCAAGCAAAATAGGAGTTTTTGAAACCAACAAATACAATATTTGCCACCCATTTCATTCTTCTTGGTCCCATGCTGGAGGTGGAGGTGGCCTTGCATGCTACTGTTGTGAGTGTTGATTTTTGTAGATGGGAGGAATCCAAAATAGAGCAGGGAAAGATTGTAAAACAATTGAGTTTTAACGATGACTGACGAGACAAATGCAAATACATTACCTTTTTGATATCTCCAATAATAGAAATGATTAGCTATCAAAATTCAAATTTCCCTAGTCTTGGGGAAATATAGGAAACAAATGATAGCATGATTGGAAAGATAAAGTCCATGATCTATCAGAGAGACCCCTCTATCGAGTTTTTCGATGAACTCCATAAGTTGATAGAGAAGAGGTGGAATGAGTTGAACAACGCTCTTTGTATCATTGCGTATGCACTAAATCCAAAGTGGTATATGGAGAGGTGTAATGTCCCCATTTTGGGACATTATAACTTTAAAGAGTGCTATGCCTACCGGAGTAGCTAGATAGGGGTGACAGAGAGTTCGAGAGATATTGAGGGGTTTTATTGGGCCCGACTTGCATCGTTCATCATCATGATCCATTCCACACAACTTGGTTTTGGTTTTGTTGCATTTCGACGATTTCCGTAATTTTGAGTTATTATGGGCATATCTTAATTAATTTCACTAAGAAGGTCGTAATGGGCATATTACTTGGAGAAACCTCTTAGTGTAATAGCTCATCGGAATCGGGAAGAAGAGAACTACAGGATAAGATGATGATAAGTGA
>ML809655.1:11737-45104 GCA_009831015.1 Picea engelmannii | reverse complement strand
TTTTTCTGCAGCATCGTCGGGTTCCAAAATTTCTCCTTTGACGAATTTTGCTAGGTCATTCTCTTCAAGAACGAGTCCAATCCTATACTTCCAGGCATGAAATTTTTCCACACCTTCCATCTTGTCAACAAGCTTAGTGCTTGCAGACATCTTTTACCCGGAGCTAGGAAAATGACCGAAAAATGAAAATGCTTAAAATCAAATTCTGAACTTACCAGGAGGTGCGCTTGGCTGAGGGGAGTAGCTTGGTGTGTTTGGATCTGAGAAAATCCAACTTTTGCTCCTCCAAACTTGATTTGTGGATTTCTGCACTGGTGCTTCTGGTTTTCTGGTACCTCTAGTACTTCTGGTACACTGGTTTTCTGGTACTTTGTGAACTAGGGTTTCACTTTTCGGGAGATCTAGCCACTGAAAAGGTGCGCTGAGAGTGCCAAAGTAATCCTTGGGGGAGGGCGCACTTTTCTAGATAGTCTTAGGGCTGAAATGCTTCACCATCAAAAAGCCCTAATTTGCATGTACGACAACAGTGACGTTTTTCACTCTTGTGAAAGATGCTTTCTTTAGCTTGGCTCTGATACCATGTTAATGTTTAAGCCATTATTATAGTTCTTTGCGTTTCAATAGATAACAGCAACATAAGACAAGATCACTGAAAAATACACAATCACAAGAGACACAACATTTATCCTGGGAAACCCTCTAGGGGAAGAAAACCCAACAAAACTTTCTTATTATAGATAGCCAATACAATGCCAAGAGATAACTTAAGCTAATACAGAAGATCCTCTCCCAAAGATGTGCCACTCTCTCTCCTTCTTCTCCAATTCTAGTTCCGAAACTTGTCTCTCAATGAGCAAGTGAGTTGTGTGTCTAAGTGAGGCGCTAGCCTCCTTATTTATTCAAATCTGGCACGTGTGAAGTGTCTCTTCACTGGCAGGGCCGACTTCTTAATTTGGGTGGTTATAACCACCTTTATTATATTTCGGGGCCTCTTGATATATTCTGGGGCCGACTTCTTCTTTTTCCTTTTACAATTACATTATGACCAATCCACAAAAGAGGATTTGGTCCTTATACAATTAGCCGACATGATCAATCCACAATGGGAATTGATCCAATGAATAATTTTTCAAATAATAATAAGAATACACTTTGCAGTTACATTATTTCAACATATTTGTCTTATATGATGACTCACATACGAGTTATACATTGAAGTCAAACCCCCTTCTTAAACCATCATACTTTATTAAAACAAATTTAAGTGAGCCGTGGGTAAAATAATGCTGTTAACTTTCTAAGGGAAGCTGCCCCTTTCACTAGCCATTGGAGCCAAACGAGTTAACATTGGCAGCCGAGGCAATGAGCCGTGAGCGTTAAAGTAGCCGTGGGACAAAACATAACTGTTGAAAAGAGAGCTGCGGGTCAAAGCCGAGTGGAACGTTGGAATCGATGCCCAACAAATCGGCCCCATCTTAGGTAAATCGACCCCATACTAAGCAATTCGACCCAATCATTGGTCAAAAGGGATGAGCCATTGAGTTTAATCAAGTGAATCGATGGCAAATTAATAATTAAATTGCTTGTTTAATCAAGTGAGCTGCCACTTGCAAAGCCGTACGCTGGACCAAAATCGTGGGGGGGCAAACCAGCCATTGTCACACTCAACAAAGCAACTTGACCCTCTCTCCCAGCCGTTGGGCCTTTTTTTCCAAGTCAAGCAAGCAAACCGTGGGCTTCAAATGGAGCGTTGGAAATAATTTACCCTTTATTTTCTGCGTTAAAATCATATTTCACGAGGGTATTTAGAAGTGTTTTATAGATCTGTGGTTTATTACAACAATTTTTCCATAGATCCGACAAAGAGGACTTCATCTAAGGGTTTGAGCAAGTCATTTAGTTTATCTTTCAACACTTTATTTATTCCAGATCTGATTTTTCTTGATTATTATTAGTTTTCTAGGGTAAAAATACATTTCCAGCCGCTATAGATTAATTATTTCTTGCTGGAATAAATTTCTGGGTTTTGTCCCTGGGGGATTTGACCCCTGTTTGCTGCAAGTAGTTTCCAGATCTCTGGAAACTCCATTTTACTTGCAGATATGAAGTGTTGGGTTGTTTTAATTGTCACTAACTTGCTGCCCAAGCTTCCCCACCCATAGATCTATTGATCTAGTATGTTTTCACACTTTTGGGTGGCCTCAAAGGGCATTTTACTTACTGTTTTTTTGCGTTTTATTTACTTTTGTGGATCTGAAAGTGTGGGATTGTTTTCACGCAATCTATACTTTCCCAAAGCCTAAAGGAAAGTAGGCTTAGATTGACGTAACACGGAGGTAACCCTATCACTGTTACCCCAATAGGGTACCTCTTTCTCTTTAGGAGGAGGAAAACCTCACTCCAAGGGAGATGTCCCAGGACCTAGTTGGTTGATGAAGGAGGATAAGACAAGGTAATACCACCCCCCTCTCTAGGTCACTCAAATGAATGAAGTCACTTGGAATGGTTGTGTCAAGGGGGTCAAGGGGAAATAAGGTGAATGATACCTGCCCTTTACCAAAGAAACAACAAACGCTATATAATAACTGATGATATCAATGCTTTCAATCAGTGACTTCAATATAAAAGTCTGCTACCAAATAAGTTTATGCATAAAAGATAGATGTGTAGCAATAGTAATAAATCCAGAAATTGCAATTTATAAGGACAATGTAATGAAATACAAAGACCTTGCAATTACAATTTCTCGATTAATACAAGCCAAGTAATGACTTTAAAAGGCTGTCAAAGTACTTATAACAACAACAAATTAACAGTTATGACAGTAGTAAACAACTTCAGAAAAGTACCTTGCTAAGGCAATTTAGTGAACACTTTTAGCATTTATTGATTGTGGCTTGCCTAGTACAAATTCTGGGTGGTTTATCAATCAGAAAATGAGTTTAACAGGCTGTCAAAAGTGATTGTAATAGTAGCAAAACAAGAGTGATGACAGCTGCAAGAAACTTTCAGAAATGCACTTTGTAAAAAACAATTTATGCACACTTTAGCTCTAGCCGATGGTACTTTGCTTCATGCAATTTTCTGGGTTGATTTAGTTAGCTTGTAAGCTAAAATGAGATGCTATATAATGGCTGTAGCAGTGTTAGTAACAGCAGCAAGTTAGTACCTTAAAACTAGGTTAGTAAGTTAGGCTAAGTTAGTTAGAGATAGCAAGTGAAGTTTGAGTGTAGTCTTGTCAAGGAATAGGAGAAGACGACTAGTGCCTTTTTAAGGGTAATGGAGTCAAGGAGGGCAGCCTCTTCTAAGGCTGCAAATTAATGATGATGCACAAAAGTCTAAGAGGGAAAAAATATAGGAGAAGTAGTAACTTAAGTGCTCCTAGACTTTGACCTCAAGAGACAAAATGCTAGGGTGTAGGCAATTCTAGGCCCTAGCGCCTTGCTCTCCTTAGCCTTTTTATGGAGTAAAACTTGTGCAACAATAACCTAGTACAAAACCCTTAGAGTGCTAGCAATTTAGGGCTCTAGGGTTTCACTAGTTATTAGATCAATTTAATGAAAAGCTTGGCAAATAAAAAGTAAGAAAGTAGCAACTTAAGTTTCTTACTTCAAGCATTAAATACACCATGCAATTTCATAATCTTGTATGAGCAAATAAAACCATACAATAAACCATTCAATAGATGACAAAATGCAGATTTCACTTACTTGCACCAAGAATAATCATGAGAATACCATACAAGATCACCATAAAACTTCCAAAATTGATCCAAGTTGCAAAAATCAGCCTTAAACAAAAGTGGCGCCTCACAATTTCAGCCAATAACCCTAATAGGGCGCAAATTTCAGACCTCTTGTCTCCAATGACAAGTTGTGATGAAAATGAATGTCACTTTTTGCTTATTTATACAAAATTTAACCTAAAATTAATTTCAGTTCATAATTACTGGGCCGACCTGGCCAGTGTTTTACACAAATTAAATCTGGACAAAATAAAATTAATTTGCATCTAAGAATCACTCCAGGGGTGACGTCATGCCCCTCTAGGGTGATGTTGAGTCCCAAGTATGGAACACTGGGTAGGGAAGGTGAAACGTTGGGCCTCCAAAGGCTTGAAACCTTGCCCACTTGTGCCAATGCCTCATAAATGCCGTCCAAGATGACAAGACCAGTTCTGGATGACGTCTAGGGTATCCATGATGATGTCCAGGGTCCTCAAGGGCTAATGTCCATGTGGGAGGAGCAAGATCCCCTGGGTCTATGTCTGCCAAGGTGCCTCCAAAGGCAACATCCTTCTTTCTCCCAGTGCAAGTTTGCAATCCCTGTCATGCCCCTTGGCTGGGGTCTCAACATCCATCGGTGGGCTTTGAGCCCTATGAAGGTCCAATCTAATCATTCCCTCATGTGCACCTGCCCACCGGGCAAGGTCCTGCAACAACAACAAGTACGCCCTCCAGGGGTTCATAAGTTACGGGGATCATAGCATTTAAATCACATCCAATAATTAAATTACCCAAACATATGCATCAAACCCCCCTTAACCCAAACAAATGCTCAAAGACGTTATGCAATTTGACAAGTTAGGTTTGGAGAAGGTCTCAGGGTGTTCCATTGGGCTAACCTCTCTTAAGTTTGGGGTGTTTCCCAGGTGGGATCTAGTCCAAGTCATGGAAGTGTATGAGGTGGCATGGGGTAAATATTTGGGCATGGGATGCATGTGATAACAGGGAAATGTAAAGTCTTACCTGTGGGTGCCTTTGTAGAGGGAGAGATGCATCTTGTCATGAATGCAATTGTTTCCTAGCCCATTCATTGCCTTTTACTCTTAGCTTTATTTCTTTTGATCTTTTGCTCTTGTGCTTCAAGGAAATAGTTGAAGGCCACTGTCCTGGCTTGATGACCAGAGGTGACAGTGTTATCCACAAACATTTCACGGAAATGAGAAGGCTGGCTTGTGATGAGACCCCCTTTCTCTTGGCTATGCCATCGAGAGCCACTACCCTGGCTTGGTGACTAGATAAGTGGTAGTGTCATACCGCTGCATGCCCATGGTCATAATAGGCCGGCTCGTGATGAGACCTCCTATCCATCAACTAGTACCTTGAGTGTTTATGTTATCTTATGGGTCCCCTTTTGTTACTAAAAAGATTTTTACTGCTTTCTCGGGGATACCTGGGCGAAGCATCTCGAAGGTTTCAACATTGGCTTTTAACTCTTGCCAGCTACTTTTACATTATGGGCCTTTAGCCCCTTCTTCCCACAAGGTAAGCTACAACCCTTCCTAGTGTAGCCAATCCCAATGCCCAAACAAGGATAGGGGAGACGAAGGAATAAAGATGGAAAGTGGTAAGTATGGAGGGAACAGACAATGACTTTTCACAGATCCACCCAGTAGCAACCCATCCTAAAGGAAAATCAACTTACTGGGGCACCATGTCACCCTTCCAGGTATGAACAAGGCAAAGAGCATAATTTCCAAGCAAACATCATGAAATAAAGAAGGATTCAATACAACATGTTCAAGTGCTTCAAAAATCAGAGTGATACGTATCATGATACCTAGACTCATTACCTCATGGAGAAAGACTCACCGCTATTGCAGGACAAGGTTGGTGTGATGGATACTGCTGTTGGTGATACATGGACTACACTGAAGAAAAGAGGGGCTCTCTGGGGCCAGGCTCAAGCTGTTTGGCTCTCAGTACTCCATGTCTAGGACTTGTGGGCCTTGAGACGTGATCTCCTTAGTTATCCCTAGGCTAGGGGATAACAGGGACACCAACGTATTTGCTCATTTTTTGTCACTTATCAAAGGGTAATTTGAGCGATTCATCTCATAACTGGTAAGGGCATCTATCACTCATCTTTTGCTGTTAATAGAGCAAGATATTTGAAGATTTGAGTGGTTTTAGCTTGCTGGTCTGCATTTTTCTGCAGCACATTTATTCATTTTCAGCCTAGCAGTTCATTAATTGACTCCTACCTTCATCACTGATATCACATTTAGGCACCGGTCTATTAATCTTTGGTGAAGCGGTGTGTGATTAGAATAGGGAAGCCTCCCATAGCCTTTAGTAGGAGTTGGCTTAAAGAGTGGGGATTTGTGCCGAGGTGACAGTGGGCACTTATCTTGTGTGGTACCACCTTAGCGCCTCGAGAGGACCTTGACGAGACCTCTAAATGGGGTGGTAACAGTGCCACATCAAGAGCTATTTAGGACATCCTGTAAAGATAATCCCATCTCCAACAAGACCAAGACAAGTGGATCATATCTATCAAGATTCAAAAGACAAGATAAAAATCTACATATATCTCAACTCATTGATCTTGAAATACCAAGCTCGAGGGAAAGGTAACAACAACCCATAAAGGGTTATCATCAAACTGTGAGCATGAGAATCCCTCTCATGCACCTCAAAACCTCTGACAACTGAAGGAAAAATGTAACAAGGTCACCTTCCTCTTACTGAGAGAATCTTGAAGCAAGAGTATCATCAAGGTCAACTCCCTCTTCCCATGGGAATATAACAACCTTGTCACTGGTACTCATCATTACTCCCATCAGCTGCAAGCTTGGAGTCAATCATTGATTCCACTGCCATAGGTTTTGAACCTGTCTCCAAGTTATGTCTTCCACAACCTTCTTCAATGCCAATGCTCCAAGAAGAGAGTACGCTTACGAAGAAGACAGCATGAAAGATCTACTCTCCAAAATTACGTAGAGTGCAAATGCACAAGATGACCTAAATACACCAATAGCTTATCATCACACTAGCTATCACAACCATGATCAATCTCTCCACAAATGGATATTATGTACAACCATTACGATCTCCAAGGGAAATGCTGGAATCTTCCTCCATCTGTAACAATCATTGAAATTGAGCCAGATCGCCATTCTTGTAAACCCTTGAGTCACAACTCAACCAAACAAATCAGCTAATAATCATCAATTTATGACAGATTGAATCAGCCTCACCCTGGCTCCAAAAAATCAACAAACAATCAAATGGTTAAACATGACTATCACATGCATCAATCAACTCAAAATACTGACATCTAATGGAACTAATAAACCACCTATCGTAGGTTCTCTTGAGCATCAAACCTGCTGAAAATAGTTCACTTACTAGCCATCAATGAAGTAGATCTTCCACCTATCACAAATGAACACACATTGCCACTCACTCGAACAAATCAGCCATCTATCACAGATCATCTTGGGCATCACACCTGCTGAAAATAAATCACATACCAGCCATCAATGAAGTATATCCACCACCTATCACAGGTGAACACATTGGCATCCACTAGATCAAATCAACCACCTATCACAGGGCCTCCTGGACATCACACCCACTGAAAACAAGTTACATACCAGCCATCAATGAAGTAGATCTACCACCTATCACAAGTGAAAACACATTGGCATTCACTAGATCAAATTAGTGACCTATTGTAGTGTACAGGTCCTCCTAGACATCATGCCCATTGAAAACAAATCACCTACCAGCCATCAATGAAGTAGATATGCCACCTGTCGCTGGTGAAAACATACTCTCATCACAAGAGAAACTAGAAGTTCAATCCATCAAATCCCTCATGGGTGGAAGTGCTTATCTTAGGTACAGTAGGGTTCACAACCCAACAACCTCTCCCAGGCTCAACAACTGAAATATCCAGCCTTCAAATCAACAAGAAGGTAATTTGAGTCCAATCATTGTTGATACCATGTAGAAATTTTGGAAATCTGACCTTTAACGCAATTTCGGAGATTTCACCTCTGAGGTTTCCCAGATTCATTTGCTATGAACTTTCAACCTTAGGGATGAATCTCAAATATAAATTTACAGTAACAATATTTTACTTCTCTTCAATCCATTTACATAAGGCAGCCCAAGAAAACAAGTATCACTCAAGTGTACTTCAATACCACAAAGCTACATCCCTTAGGGCGCACTTTCCAAGCATATAACGGATCTGAAATGTCTCGTTACAACAGATTATAACAGCAGCAAATCTGCTCCTTAATGTGTTAAATCACTTAATCAATTCAGTTCCAAGTTATGTCAAATCAGCATGAACAACGAGGGTTAGAATCTACCCAATCAAGAAGATAAAATAAGCTAAAATTCAAATCTGCAAGTACACCAAATTTGGACTGCTGAAAACTTCATATATATATATAGAAGATGAAATACAAGTATATACCACAGCTTTATCACAAAGTTGGTACAAGTCAAGCTCTCCAAACCCTAGTTCAAGAAACCATAGTAAAACCCTAGCCATTGACTTCTTGATAGGATTACTCCCAACCAAAGCTGGTCACTCTCTGTCACATGGTTCGGGTTCGAGTTTGGGTTCGACAACGATGAAGTTCGATTCAAATTCGAATTTAGTGATGAGGTTCGGATAAGGTTAGTCCATATACATATTTAAAATTTTCAAAATATATCAAAAATATTTATAATTTTATATATATAGTTTATATGTATAAATACAAGTTATATTAATTTATAATATATGAGATTTATTAATTTATAATATTACTATATGTGCGATTAATGAAATTTATAATAACATTGACCCCAATTGTTTTAATTATGTATAATTTAAAATTTGTTAGTTTATTAGTTATATATGGTAATTTTATTATTTAAAATATGTTAACTTTATAACATGTTGATATGTAATGTCCCGTCTTGGATAACTGATATAAATTATATTTTCTGCTGTTATATTTTAGTAATTTTTGGTTCAGATGTTTCGTCAAACACTTCAGTACAATGCCCTGGTACCCCTGAAATTCCCCTTTTATGACTGCTGGAATGTTTGTCCTTACTGCTGTTAGGTTCTATTGCCTACTTTGGTTGGGAGCTTCTGTCAAACAATTTGCAAATCTGCCCCAAACCCACTGTAACAATTCCCTTACTGCTGCTGTAGTGTTTAACTGTACTTCTGGTTCATGAATTTTGTCAAACACTTTGGCTGTAGGTCCAGATCCAAGGTGAAATACCCCTGGTTGCAGCTGTTATGTGGTTGTAATCACATGATTTAGCAGCCATTAAGTTACAGATCGGCCTTTAGGAGACTCTTGTACAACAGTAATGATTGGTGCGACTTTATGAAAGAATAAAGATGAAGAGTAGCGCTGTTATACCCACAGAAACGACCTCCATAAGCTCACTGACTGCTGATAACAATGGCTGCACTCCCTTGTAGAACCCACGAACTGAAAATGGTGTTGCAGCCCCCTCTTCAAACCCCATGAGCTGTAGATGGATGATACAACCCTCTTCAATGCTGTAGCAGCCTGCAAAATGGAGCAACCCTCTCTTCCTTTGCCACGAGCAGCCAATAATGCCACGGCCCCTCTTGGACTCCCACATGCAGCACTAAGTCCACGGCCTCCACAAGATGGCACTGCCCTCATCAAAATGAAACTTGGTCTCCTCCAGGAATGATATGGTCTCTACAAACCCCAATATGCTGCAAAAGATGAACCAACCTCCTCAAGAATGAAATGCAAGTGGAATATTTGAATGATCTTCCCCACCAAATGGCTAGGGTGGTATCTTTCACCACCAAAACCTGATCAGCTAGGGTGAAATCTTTCACCACTGAAACCAATCCACACAAGGGTTTTGCTCCAAAACCCTCACAAGCCACAAGAACTCTCTCCAAATCTATTTTGTCAAATAATCAATCATAATGAGAGAATGAGCTCTCATCCTTCTTTTATCCCTCTCACCTTTTTGGTTGACCCTTTTACCTTTTTACCTTCAGTTAAGTGATTAAAGTGACTATATAAGGTTTTATTCATTTTATTCTTCAAATCACTTTTTAATTACTCAATGTCACTTTATAATGTAGCATTTTCCTCCTAATGACATCGAATAATTAATCTATTAATCCCCCTTTTATTTAATTGACTATGTCCTACGGGAGTCGGATAGACCACTAAGTCTGAGTCCTCGTAGAGCGATCATTTGGAAGGGGACATTACACAATATTATTATGTATAAGTTAGATTTGAAATTGTAACTTGCCTGTAATTTTAGACCCGTAAACCAGATCCATAACCTGCCTACATCTTTAGACCCGTAACCTAGATCCATGGGTTGTAACATGCTCACCCCAGGGTTTTTCTATGCTGCTTGGCCTCGTTTTATCAAATAATCATGGATCACGAACTTTATTCATGCGGAGAAATGTCGTTGTTTCTTTTGCTATAATTGGCATGAGATGCAAAGGTAAACCGAACATAAATGCTAAGATAAAGCTTGTGATAAAGGAAACAAAAGGCAAAGATAAACCGAACATAATTGAACTTAAACGAACTTGAACGAATTTTTTAAGGTTCACCGAATTCCGAACCTCAAGGTTCAGGTTCGACGAATTCTGTGACTTAGACTCCGCCAAGATTGTCAACAAGCTAACATACAGACTGACAAGTCCTCCTTGGCCTTTCACCAAGCTTGTATCACACAAGCTCTCCACAATAACACTCGTCTTCTGTAGGGTTTATAAACCCTAGTTGTCTTGCATCATACAAGTACATGGCAAGACAACTCTAGCACTAGCCTCCATGTCTACATGTCCATCCTAGGGTTTGAGTCCTCAAACCCTATCTCTTCAATTGTTGTATCGACATAAGCACCTAGACATCCACGGAACATCAAGAATACAATAACCGAGTCTTCTTCCAAGCAAGGGATCACACCAAGCTTAAGGCTCATTCAAGCTAGGCTCTTCATGATCTCGCCCTAGCATCCATGCATCACACAAGAACAATGCTGCAATATCATCCAGGGTGCTTTCTCTACAAGACAAACCATCACTTCCTTTAGCATCATGTTCTTCTCTAAGGTTTAATTGCATAGCCCATACCCTAGCATCCCACATTAGTAAACCCTAGTATCTCATAAGGGAAAACTCTCCAAGAACATCCAGGATGTCTCTCCCTTATTTATGTCCTATCCTAGAGTTTACATGTCAAACCCTAGTATCTTGCTCCCTACAAGGCTTCTCCGAGACCATTATAAAGATAGAATATAGTACAATGATGATGTGTTATAACAAAAGCTCTCTCCTCCCTTTATATATTCAATAGGTGAGGGAGGCTAACATAAACAAAGAATTGTATCCATGCAAGTACCTAACAGGGCAATCCCACATGGAGCGCTCTACAATACAAGGATGTACAAGTGTCATACTAGGGTTCATCCAACTCTCAAGATGAAATGCCTTCCAAGTATGATTCTCCTAGGGCTCAATGCCTCTCCTCCATGATGGTTGGCTCTCCAACAAGCTATTAGTCCAATGCTCCTCTTCCATGGTGGATTCCAAGTGTCCTTGCGTTCCTCTTCTAACTGTATGCCACATGTCCTTTCATGTGCTCAATACTCCTCTCATGTGTGCCAATGTGATTACCATGCTCCATTGCTTCTCTTCATCGTATGTGTCCGGGTACACAACCAACCTCCATGAAGTATGCTCCTCAACCCAAGCATCCTCAAGTCAAGTGTCCAACTTCCAAGGTGTATGTGTCATGGTCCCATGCTCTTAGATTCTTAGGGCTATGTGCCCTCCTCCAAGTGTCTAGTGCTCCCTCTCCTAGGTAGGTATCTCCCCTAATTGAGCAATTGACTCCCCATTTGTGTGCACCCAATGGGTTGGTCATCATTATGATTAGGATAATAACCTCTTGGGTGCATGTGCTATGCTATCACTCTCGCCAAAGTCAAGCATCCACCCAAATTGAGCCACCCATATGTCCAATTGTCAACAAGCATCTCCAAGGGGCTAGGAGACCCATTGCTCTCCTAGTAAGGTGAAAACACTTTTGGAGTAACCCCTCCAAGTGCCTAGTGCTCTTCCTTCTAGATAGGTATCTTCCTTAATCAAGCAATCGACTCCCCATTTGTGTGCACCCAATGGGTTAGTCATCATTCTGATTAGGATAATAACCTCGTAGATGTATGCACTATGCTAGCACTCTCTCCAAAGTCAGCATCTACCCAAACTGAGCCACCCATATGTCCAACAAGCATCTCCAAGGGGCTAGGAGACCCAATGCTCTCCTAGTAAGGTGAAAACACTTTTGGAGTAACCCCAAAAGTTAACAATATCTCTTTGATACCACGTAGAGATTTTAGGGTGCATACATTGACACAAAGAAACCCAAAGGTTAAGAGGAAATAAGGCAATTGAATTTATTATGGATGTGGCAGCTGGTATATTTCTCACACATTGTAAATTATCATGCATAACTTATTTATAGCATGCCTAGTAGGTTACAGTAACGTAATGGATCACATTATACACACACTTATGACTTTGAACTTAATATTATTGGAGTGTTAATACTTCCTCTTATGGGCTCTTGTTGAGCTCCCCAAGGTCCCATCTGGAGGAACAGTTTGCCTTTGTGACACCTTTAGCGCATGCCTTCCAGCTACATATCTTTCCTTCCAGTCCACTGTTTATATCTCCGATGTTGATAAAAATTTCTTGCGCAACCATTTTTGTGCAAAGGTTGTCACAAACCACCAAATACACATACTCTTACACAGAGCTGTCTGATACCAGCAGTGCCTGTCCCAATTCACTTTTGAACAGGAAGTATAGAAGGATGGGATCCTGATGGCTGTCAAGGAAATAGAAGTTAGAACATGAGTGGATCACTGTGATGAAGATTGGTTGGGCATCTTCTTCACATGCTCTTACATAACCAGTTGAGCAGAATAGATAGTTACAGTAATGCAGCATCAGAAAAGGAAGGAGAATCCCTCGTCCATTCCTGATTTTCCGCTACAGTGTGGGTTGATGTTGCAAGAGATGCCATGTTGGTAGATGCCACATCTGCATTAAGCTAATACAAGGATGAACCCAACGGGAAGGGTAGGATGATGTTGCCTGTGGATTGAAAATCTTTTCAATTTCACATGAGCAGGCAGCAAGGTAAGTTGGCGACGCACAGGCCGAGGAGATATTGACTAGTGCATGTTAAAGATATTTTTAAAGGCATGTCAGGCCGAGCAGGAGTTAGTGTATGATTGTTCCTGGAATCTATTAATTTTTAATATTAGGTGTCTAAACAATTATAATTGTTGCTAACAAGTTGGGATCTAAAACAAGTATAAATGGAGGTGTTCACTTGAGCTTCGAGAAGGAGAAACATAGATGAAAAAGGTGAGGACTCAAGTGTGTGGTAATTAATTTTTTTATGTCATCATTCTGTACAGTTGTTGAACTTCACGAATGTTCAGGCCATTGGTGATGACTATAGAAATCTGTGTTAAATTGGTTTTTTCGGATTCTAATTCAGTTATCATGAATGTGTCTGCATTAACAATTATTTTCACTCATTCTGTTATGAACAGGCATACCGTCTACTTGGACAGAGTTCCAAGGCAGATAACAAGTATGTCTATTGGTTTGTTTACGAACATCTAATCTGACTTGGATACTAGTTCCCATCAGGTTGAGAAAAACAATTCAATTGTCACTGAAATTTGATTTCATTTCTTCTATATCCAGTAGGACAATAATATCTAGTGCTTATGCAAACTGTCCATATTGTTCAGTAGTAGGGGTGTGATGGTGTCTCTTGTAGGCTGTAGCCTGTGTGTCTTGGGTACAGAAACCTCCCCACACTGCAAAATCCAAAATCAGGGTATGGCCCCTTCAAAACTCAAAACAAAAAATGCTGAAAGAAGCAGCAACAACAGATTATTGACTATCGCAACATCAGGTGGCCAAAAACCTTTTTCCTCAAT
The DNA here is from genome assembly GCA_009831015.1 of Picea engelmannii. Taxonomy (NCBI): domain Eukaryota; kingdom Viridiplantae; phylum Streptophyta; class Pinopsida; order Pinales; family Pinaceae; genus Picea; species Picea engelmannii. The sequence continues at coordinate 31,321 of ML809655.1, read as the reverse complement.
GGGTCAAGGCCAAAAATGAATTTCCACATTCAGATTTCCAGAGTTTTTTTTTTTTAATTTTCCTTCCCATTTTTTACATCATGTCAACAACCCCTCTTGCATGAGTCTTACAATATAATTACTTAATAAATCATATTATTTTATGTTTTAAGTTTTATTGTCGTAGATAAATTTTGGTTCTGTTTTACAAAATTTATAATTTTTTAGATATTCAAAATTTTATGTGATGCACCCCCATGTACACTGCACCTTGATTTTCTAAAATTACATCCTCGTCCCTGCACTCTCGTACCCTGGCAACTTAAGGATGTAGCTCTTTTTTGATGTTTCTTTAGATACCATGAAATTGATTTCACAATAGAGGATCTTTATGACTACCAAATCTGGGATCCCTTTGTTCCAGATTTGGGTTTTATATTTGTATGGGCTAGATGTAGGATTGCACTTTATTGTTGTAGTAAATTTCACGAGCTGCCTTATATTGCTTTAGAATAGAGTTTTTGGCAACGGAGACGTTGTCATAAGGTTTGGCTGAAGTGTCAAATGGTGAGCTGAAGAAACTGTTACAAGATTTTGTTAATTTTAGTCTCATAAGAGTTAGAGAATTCACGTTCATGGAYGAAAATATTGTCAGTGAATGCGTGTATACACTTTACTCTGTCACAGAGAGACGAGGAATGGAGAWTTKCATGAGCGTCTCCTTGAAGAATCAATTTGAGGTATATCTTTGTTGACAGTCATCATGAAATGATGTAGACTGCTCTTTCCAGGATATTATTGTTCAACAACCCATAGGTCATTTGTATATGGATTGTATAAGGCAGCATCAGCAACAACAGGATAAAGCACAGTAGGAAATGAATGGGTTGAAACTTGAAAGTGAAAGTTGCACCACCTAGGACTGGAGCAAGACTGCAGTGTTTTTTGTGTTATCATCCTTGATGCCAACTGGTTATATTTGATATTTGTTTATTATGAGATTTCTACACATTCTGAGTGCAATGACTTTCTTGTATAGTTGGGCTTAATCAGGACAAATTTTAAGATTCAGTGGCTCTTACTTTGGACAAGATGACATGCTTTTGGTCTCTGGAAGTAGTTTTTTGAACATTTTGAATGGCTCTATTTTGTTCACAATAACAAAGGTTTTTCTCTATTCTCTGAAGCTGGTTAATCATTCAGTGGCAGTATTGAGACATTGGTTTTTGATGTTCATTCTCCTGCATATTCGCTATATTCATATTACAAAGGTTTTTCTGTAGCTGGTTAATCATTCAATGGCAGTATTGAGACATTGGTTTCTGATGTTCATTCTCCTGCATATTCTCTATATTCATATTTTGATTTCATTTTTTGAAAAATTAGGAACAAACTTATGGGTTTCTAGTTTTTTGTTTCTGTTACTGTCATCCTCTCCCTTCTGTCATAAGGGCTTCTGTTAACTGATTTCACATGCACTCTGCTTATGTGCACAGGATCTCAGAACACTTTCAAGAGATTCATCTGCAGATGCTTGTGAATGAATTGGAAGAAAGGTTTGATCGAGAAGAACAATGGGAAACTGTTTTAGAAAAGAAAAATGACAATGTTTCTTACAAAGCAAAATGTTGTGATCCAAAGGTTCATTTCTTGACCATATTTTTATATCTTCATACTTGAGTACGATGCCCAAGGGTATCCTTATAATGACTTTATTGATGTCGCTGGGCAGGATGGTGGCCCTACAAAATACATTAGTACAACTACTTTTGAAAACTGTACCACAGAGTTACTAAGAGATTTCTATATGGACAATGAATTTCGGAAAAAGTGGGATAAAACTGTTGTCGAGCACCACCAGCTGGAGATTGATCGGGAAAATGGAATAGAAATTGGCCGTACTATTAAGAAGTTTCCATTTCTCACACCAAGAGAGTATGTTCTTGCCTGGCGTATTTGGGAAGGGAAAGAAAAGGGCTTTTACTGTCTAATTAAGGTAGCATAATGTTTAATAGTCCTTTATAGATTTATTGTAAATTTTGCTTCAAGGGTATGTGCATGCAATAAGTTATAAAATTCTCAATTCATGGTTTGATATTTTGGTAGGCTTGTGGACATCCTCTGGCAGCTAAACAAAGTAAATACATACGTGTTGAATTTTATTTTTCTGGATGGCATATCAAGAATGGTAAGAATCATGGTGAACAACCAAACACTTATTTATGGAATTGCAAACTTTTGACAGCAACTTTTCTTTCCTTTTGGCTTTCATTGGTTACAAGTGTATTAATTTTTTTGTTATCTTGGTTTTTTTTACAGTTCAAGGTAGAGATGCTTGTGAAATCAAAATGGTGCATCAGGAAGATGCTGGGCTGAAGCGTGAAATGGCAAAACTGGTCTTCTCAAAGGGTATTTGGAGCTATGTATGCAAGATGGAGGCAAATTTGCGGAAGTATGCTCAAAGGACCAAACTTGATGATGACAAACAACCGACTGCTGTAACTCTTATGCAAAAGGTGAGTGTGAATATTGATTACATGAAAAATGTGGCAGTCAGTTTAATAAACACTTATTTCTAGAGTTTGACTTGTTAGGGAGGATCCCATTGAACTTCTTTCTAAGCAAGTTTAAGCTGCCCAGAAAAGGATTGTGACTATCTATCTCTACATGTCACATATATTTTGGAACATAGTATAACTGTCAAGAGGGAGAAAATAACGTTTCCATGAAGTGGCTTCTTGAATATATAGTTGCCGGAATAAATAAAGGTTCTCCAAGATTATGATTGCTTGGATGGTTACAATGCTTTTTAGCAGGGAGCAAGATGCAACAAACTTATCCAAGTTTTGTTCTTCTTCTAGCCTGCCAAGTGGAAGATATCTTTGTATGATGAACACATCCAAATTTAAGACAGGAGTGCACCATCCTAGATTAACTTTTTTATTCTCGTGTTGTATTTGCCTCTTAATCCAGTTACTTCTCTTTTCTTGATCCTTATCAGATCAAAATGGGCAGTTATTTACTGGTGAAAAGATTTTACTCTGAGGAAAATTCTATTTATATTATATACATTTTTTCTGATATCCAGCACATGGATATCCTACAATCGGTGTTATCTGTCTACCTTGTCTGTGACTCTTATTCCCTGATTTTATTTTGGGTGCAAAAATCTGCTATTTATTTTGGCTGAAACAGAGTTTTCAGGTTAGAATTGTCTCAATCTCTATTAATAAAAGGATGTGAAATACCAGCCCTTAAATTTTCTCTATGTCAGAATAATGCTCTTTTGTGCACTGACACTAAGCTAAATATTCCATGAATAGGTACCAAGTGGTGTTTGGGAGACTCGGGGAGATGTTGAAAGTCCAACAGGAGATTCCATCATTGGGCCCATCACAGGAAGCGAGGAAGAGAAGGAAAAATTGGCTGCAAATCAATCTAAAAAGAAATTGCTCGCAAAGGGTTTATTGCTGTTAGGTGGAGCTATTTGCATAACAAGAGGTTATTCTTCTTTGGGGGCCAAGCTTGCTGTGGCATGCCTTATAAATAAATTGGTTAAAAAGCATGGTGTTTCTAAAAACATTGTTCAAAAGCAGCTGCTATTGAGGCCACCTGTAGCAGACAGGTAATGTTGATGCATTGGACTACTTTGTATGGATGTCTGGTCTCCTGTTTCTCTAATAACGCAGGTTTGAAGTTTCAATGTCAGTATTTGGTCATCACTGTGTATACCAATGATAGATATACATAGGATTGAATAAGATATCAGTGATATTAGATTCAATTATGTATGCTGGGACTGGAGATGATATGATTTCATTGTCTAAGTGCTCTGTAAACACAATAAAATTCCATTGACTTGAAAAGCCAGTGTCCATATAAGATATAGTTTTTCTTCCAGTGGCAATGTTGATCCGGTACTGCTGTTGCTATTCTAAGGCAGTTCTGAAAAGGTAAATGATTGTAGTGAGTGTTTGGTGGATTTTTAGTTTGAGATTTGAGGTCTTAACCCATACTAAAGAAGACATATTTAAGGCACATGGTAAGGTTTTTATGGATATGCACTGCAAATTAGTATTACATCATATCACTGATGCGAACAACTTGAGTTTTGGCAGTGCAGTTATCAAAATAATAATAATAAAAGACCATTTAAATGAATTCTTTAGCTTTGTGTTAGGGTTTTAATATTATTATTTGAATAGAGATGAGAAAATAAAGTGAGCAACTACACTACAATTCTGCTGCTATGGTATGCCATTGTTATAATTGAAGAGTGCAGACATCAGAAAGGATTTAAGGATTTTAAGTATGTAACTCGAAGCTGAATGGTGCTGTTGTGAGATGCAACATCCTGAATAAAACTTGTACTATTCTCGCCATTTGTTATTTTAGTGGAGTTTAATTGGCTTGGCCTTTATCGAAAAACTTGCAGGTGCAGATGCATCTTCTTGGAGGTGAATAGCTGGATTATATTTCAGTCAGTGTTGGATGAACATTACAATGCCAATCTGTTACGAATCATTTACTTTGTGACATTACAAACATCATAGATAACAACACGATGTTTCTTTGCCTATATAAAATGGTTGAAATTGAAAATTTTAGTGAATCAAGTTGATGTCTTATTATATCAGTACAATAATTATTTAAAGATGAATATATGCAGAAAACAGGAGGGATGACCTACCTAATGGGGGAATATTTCAGTAAGGCTGAAATTCTTTGCAGTTGAATTGTTCCAGGATATCGTGAATACGTTTGTGCACTCTTTATCAATGACAATACGTCATTGATGTCTTATTATATCAGTACAATAATTATTTAAAGATGAATATATGCAGAAAACAGGAGGGATGACCTACCTAATGGGGGAATATTTCAGTAAGGCTGAAATTCTTTGCAGTTGAATTGTTCCAGGATATCGTGAATACGTTTGTGCACCATTCACAGTGGGTAGCCTATCCTAATTAATGGACAAGTTCCACATCCAATTATCCCTCTCTATCAATCTATTTTCCAAGGTTGTCCATTATATCCCTTGTTTTCCTTTGTTGCATATGGGCCACGTTAGGATATCTATTGAAAAGGGCAGAAGTAGCACTTAAAACACAGAATGCCAAGTTCCAAGGTAACTGCTACTGAGTTCTAGCGTATAATAGGCTAGTAAACATCAAGTTGTTGAGTGGAGACAAGTATCTCCTAAAATCATTCTCTTCTTTTTGAGCATTGCCTTTTAACAGGGGAAATTGCTATTTAAATTCACTACTAGATTCTTAATAGATGTTACATTTAGCTTCAAAGGTGAAAGTGTAGGATCTATATCCTCCTTGGGAAATTGCAAATACTTGCTATACCATTTTGGAATGGTGGGATTCATCTTTTTCTCCCTCTCTCTCTCACACACACACACATATATATATATATATATATATATATATATATGAATGAAAAAATCCAAAAAAATGGAGACCCGTCATTTAGTATTTTGCTTTTGCATCCTTGCTAAAGAAGAAAATGACTCTAGCATTCCAGACTTTGTCTTCAAAGATAAGGCTTTGGAATGAACTGCCCAAGAGGTAAGAGTCATGGAAAATGATGATCAGTGATCATTTTAGTAGAGGGTCAACAATCACTCCTAGAAAATTAAGGGTCTTACAACATGCTCTTAAGACCAAAGGCTTGTAAGCAATTAAAACATTTCAGACCATGGAAAACACTCATTCAGGTTGCAAACAAACTTTCAAGTTAATGGTCCATTTCAGAGCCCAATCTACAAGTATCAAGGTGAAAGTGATCTGGATTATGTTGAGAATGAAATGAAGGCAGAGATATAACAAAGAAACACACAGAGATAATGCAAGAAACACAGTAATATAGTAGAACTCAAATTCTATTAATTAATGGAATGCAAAAGATGTAAAATGCAAAGTGCACAAATTATCTAGAATGGTGGTAGCTTATCCATGAAGAAAGAGATGTGTCGGCTACGCTCATTCACAAGAAACTGATTACAAAGAGGCTGAACAAACCTTTTACCATATAACATCAATGAGAAAACTCTAAACATCCAAAACCCTATCCCCAAAAGATGAAATGATAAAATGTTTGTGGGAATCGATGTAGTTAGTTGATACGTCAACTTCTCGGGGGTGTAACTTTTACACACTATTTCCGTTTGGGGCGCTCGATATCCTGTCAAAAAGGTTTAGGCGAGAAGGACACATTTCAAACAATTCAGTATTTGCCTTCGGCTACGTACAAGGCATTGTCGTGCCAAAAAACGTCGTTTAGGGCCTCAAAACGATCTCGAAAGTTTGAGACTTGAAAAATTGTAGAAAAATTGCTAAGATGTGGAGCTATTCTGAATTAGTGGAACAGGTGGGTGGCCACCAGTATCCACCTGGATTAGTTCTCCCCCCTAAGGAAGCAATGGTCCCCATTGCGTCAAGTTCCTTCATCAGAGGAGGAAACTTCTGCTAAATATGACTCTTGGTGAGCCACTTGCCCTAGTGAAAAAACTACCATGCTTTGATGACCCGATAGAGTTGGATGTTCTGTTCGCAGGTGCACTTCGTCTCGGTGTCCATGATTTGATCAATTGTCCCCTGTTCAATACAATCATGATTGAGTTATGTAGGGGCCAAGTACTCGACCACGTCCGAAGTGTCTAGGAGAGGTGGAAAATATGGTCGAAGCAGTTCCACATTAAATACGAGGTGAAAGCCAAGGAAAGGGGGGATTCTTAATTCAAAAGCATTCTCACCCACAACCTTGGTGATGGTGTAAGACCCATATCAGAGTGGGTAGAGCTTTCGATGGGGTTCTGTGAGACACTCTTTCTACAAATGCAACCATACTTTATTTCCCACTTGAAACTTGTGTGGTACCCGATGTTGATTGTTGCGTTGCTTGTACTTGGCATTGACTTTCTACAAAATATCATGAACTTGTTGCTGGATGTGTTGGATTCATTCAAAAAATTTGGCTGTTCGATCAACCTCGGTTTGAGCTAGGGAGGAGGATTCTTGTGCAACTACAATGGGCAGAGCTATGCCAATGGGGGAAAATCGCTGGAACCCCAAGCACACCTGAAAAGGGTTGTGGCCAATAGAGTTGTGGAGGGCTATGCTGTAGCTATGAATATAAAGAAGACTCTCATCCCATGTGCGTGGGTGTTTGGAATTGTACATCCTCATGATATGAACAATCATCTTGTCGACTACCTTTGTTTGTCCATCAGTCCTTGGGTGGAAGACAATCGATTTGATCAGCTTGGTGTCCATCATTGACCATAAGTTGAACCATAAAGTACTCAAGAAACTACTGTCTTGATTTGAAATAATGGTTAGTGAGAACCCAGATGAACTCAAACACGCTCAAAGAAGAGCTTAGCAGTGGCCTCGACTGCGACACTCTTCTTGCATGGTGTCAAAACTGCCATCTTTGAGAATCAATCAACGACCACGAAGACACAGTCATTATCATGCTTGGTTGAAGGTAGACCGAACATGTAATCTATGGAGATGGATTCTCAAGGCCTATCAGGAATAGGCAGAGGAGTGTTTAGCCCCTGTTTCTTAATGGTGGGTTTGACAATGGCGCAAGCAGTGCAGGATCTGATATACTTGCTGACATCTCGTTGAAGCTTCGACCAATAAAAATGCTTTTGCAGTACTGTGTTGATGTCTGGAAAAATTCTTGGCAGCCAATGTGGAGAAATTGCTTGATCAAGGCCCCAATTAGGCCTATACTCGTTTGGGATGGAAATCCTCACTGGTATGTGGGTCTGATTGCCACTAAGGGGGATTTGCTCCTTGAAAGGAGACTTTCCTTGAAGCTCTTCTAAACTACTATGCTGAAAAACAAAGAATTAATCTATTTCTATTCTAAAACTATACTGTCCTAACTGAGATATAGAAGTAGTTCGTAGTATCCCAATTAGGAACAAGAAGAATAACATAAATTGAGCATGAGATAAACTTAAGCTACCAAGTCATAGAAATAGTTCATATAACCTGATAACAATTAAAGCGAATATACGTTAGCCTTAACTTAGTAAATAGTTACTGAGAAAAGCACAAATGTGTATACTCACGCTCAACATGGAGGATTAATGGAAATTGAACATTGAGATAAAGATAAGCTGTATAGTTCACATCGCTAGGCAACATTTAAAACAAATACATATCAATGATCATCTTAGAAAAAAGTTACTAAGAAATCACAATCATGCATACTCACATTTGATGGCTAGTTAACAAATTCAAACCAACCATGAAAGATAGTTTATCACAAGTTTTAAATAAACATAAGATTGCATGAATGCCAATACTGCGCAATATGCAAACTTGTACATATCTGGAATAGAATTTGTCAATAAAATGGAGCATCTTTTATTATACTCAAATCAAATAATGGTATCAAATCCAAATAGAATTAATAGACTTTAGAGTCTTCCGCCATATCCTCTAAACTTGACAGTGGTGTACAAACCTTGATTATTAATTTTTAGCTCAAAGATTCAAATAATTTCAAGAAAGAGACTATGATAGCATGATCCTCTTCTTGCCTCAGGTCCAACCTTCAACTCCTTTTTCCAAACCTTGATTATTAATTTCTAACTCAAAGATTCAAATAATTTCAAGAAAAAGACTATGATAACACGAACCTCTTCTTGCCTCGGATCCAACTTTCAACTCCTTTTTCCAGGTCCTCCCCTCTCCATTTCTATATGTACTCATGCTTTTTTTATAACCATGTGTGTTTGTTTTTTCTCTCCTTGATCTTAGGTCTCAAATCTTTCATTTACAACAACCAATTATATTTAAAATTCAAATCAAATATGAATTCATTAAAATCGACTCTGAATTAATTAAGGTAAAGTAAAACCAAGATCTAAAAATAGAAACCAAAATCTAATAAGATAATGAAAAAAAAAATCAAAATCTAAATTATTAAAATAAAATTAAAATCTAATAATAAAAACTAAAATCTAAAATAATAATAAAAACTAAACTTAAATAAAATAAAACTAAAAACTAAACTAAATGAATTAATATAAAATTAAAAACTAAACTAAAGTAGTTAAAATAAAATTAAACTAAATTACAACTAAGTAATAAAGTTAAATTAAAAATGCCTAAAGGCGTTGGATCCAATGGTGGAAAGTGAGGAGTTTTTCACCGTTGGGTAAGGTTCAATTCCCATGAGGGCCTAACGTGGAGCCATGGGGGCACCTTGAGGTAGTGGTGGAACGTGTGGTTGCACCCAGAGATATTATATTAAATAATATCGTGACCCGTGCACACTAAGTGAATCAAAGCCCACCCCCATGTCCTCCAAATAAAAGTCCCCGAGGTGTAGGACAATTGGTGACAGAGTGTGCTGTTAAGGCACTCCGTGATGTTAAAGTCACCGGTTCGAAACTTGCATGTTAACTAATTCTGCATAATTGTGATTTGATTGCACTTAGGTTATTTTTATCATTGCATAATTTTTTTTTGTCGATTTGATTTAAAATCAACGAACTAGTGACTTGTCTAAATGCGTGGCATTGACATATCTTCTTATCTCCTCGAAGATTTAATGGGCTGTCAAATCTGAACCAATTCCTTTTCTTAAAATGGTTGACACCTTATCCTAGAATCATTACCTTCCTTATTGTCATGTCGATCTCTAAATGGTGATCCGATGGCGATGAGTATGTCAACCATGACACAACAAACCTTAAATTTGCGTAGGATTCCATCTTTCATGTGTCAGTTTGAGAAATTATTACTGAATTGTTGAGTTGGTGAAACTAGTTTCGTTATCTTATGCATATTACCAGTGATCTGATTATCTTTCACCTTCCCTTACTATTGTCATATATGAAATTTGGTGAAACGATCTTTCCTTGGATCACTGTTACAAAAATCTAAGTCCTATGGCTTTGGGTCACGGGTCACAATAGAGCAGCGCCCTAAAAGACTTCTCTCAAACTTTAATTAAACAATTAATTGAAAGTAACTACCTACAATAACTAACTTTCAGAAGAAAGGAAAGAGAACATACCCAGAACCTATCGTTTCAAGTTGATCCCGCTCGAGGGCTTCCACTCCAGAACTCCATAATGATCTTCTGAAAGTCCTGCAAACAAAGAAGTATGCAACTGCAATAAAGTAGTTATCCACTAATTAACTAAATATAATCGATTTACTTTCTATGTTAGATTCAAAATAAAATACAACTAATCTCACTAAAACCATGAATTAACAAAGAGAAGTGGACGAGAACGAGAGTTCTTTTATTGATAACAACAAAAAAGGTTGGTTACAACCTATAACCGTTGCGACACGATCCCAGAACCATGCTCCAAGTTCCTCCACCCAAGGCCTGAGATGACAAATACTACCTCCGAAGTTTTGTGTTTCAGCGGGTCGTAGGAAGCGATGGACTTCTTTTTGACGAAATAAAGGGAAATACAAATCCTGAAAACAAGGGTTTTCAGGGGGGGGAAGACAATCTCAAAAATATAGGGAAACAAGGGCTTGCAGGGCTATAAGGAAACTGCCAGCATAAGGCTGCATCTCTTTGATCTGATTTTATACTTCCTTTTGACAATTGGAGTAGTTATGCATGGGCTATATGAGGTCGGGAACCTAGGGAACCCATCAAATTCGCCCGAAATGTCGGGATTAATTTTTTTTTTGAGCCAATTAAACATGTATGCGGGTTGCTAACTAGCAAGGCACCTATGTACGCGGGCTGTTTTAAGTATAGTCGCGTACATCTAGAAAAATAATATTTTAAAATATGTTTTTAGGGAGGAAAAGGGGGATTCAACTCCTATAAACATGGAAATGGATGTAACTGAGGCCAATGAGTCGTCATGAGAATATGAGGTGTCAAATGGTGCTATAACAGATGCCCCCTAATGTGTGAGGTCATAAGAGCCACTGATGGTCAAAGTACATTACAAATAGTCATGAAATTGTGAAGGGGCCATTGGGTAGGAGTAGTTGGAGACCAATCCTGGAAAAATACCTACAACAGAAACAAGTAAAATACTCTCTTCTCAAGTTGGACATTCCCATGCTTGAGTGTGATGTAAGCATGGCCGCCAAATCAAGTACACTGCGGATCCATGAGTAATGAAATCATAATTGATGTCCATGGCCACATAAGCTATACATAGTGGATCCATGTGATGTATAGAAGTAACAATCATGGCCACGAGAAAATACACAATGGATCCATGCAAAAATGTAGATCATAGCCACAAATGGATACATAGTGGAGCTATATCTCCAAATCAAAATAGAAGATATATGGAACCAATGGAGTGAACAAACTGATTCTTTGCAAGTACCAATGTCAAATAAGGGTGGTACAATCAATACAAGTCTGGTAGGAGCAAAAAAAATGTGATGCTCATACTTCACTCGAAGTCTTCAAAAAAATCTGCCGTGGTATGAGTCTACACTATGTGAATACATGTGTTGGAGTCGAACATAGTGAGACACCCTTTGATTACCGGTCATTGATGTATACCGTTATCAAACACAAGACAACCCATCGATAATGATAATGGGTGTCAAGGTACCTAGTACAATCTAACAAGTGTGAATAAATGTGCCGATGTTAAACACCTGATAGAATCTATCGAGAATGTGAAATTGATGTATTCCCACTGTCAATAGCGAGGGAACCTGCCATTGATGACTGCAAGCCCCAAGGTACTAAAAATAACTCTAGATCCCTCTCCTAGAGTAAGATGTGATGACGTCGATAGGAGGAGATTAGTTGGAAGGAAGGCATTAAGGAATCCTCCATCATCCAACACGAGGAGTAGTAGAAGGCCAAATATTTGGAAGGACTCAAACGAAAAAATTGAAAGGACCACATCGAGGTACGACTCTGAATTGCACCAGATGGAATAACACATGACATAGACTCTATGAATAGTAGCCAATGCTGGAGACTACTGACAAAGACAAGGAATCCACTAATGGGGTCAAATGGAAACCAAGGTACTGTACGAATCCCTATGTGCGATAATAGTTGTCGACGTCAAACACAAGGGAAACCACTCAGTCAATGAACGATGATGGTTTGTCATCTGTTGAGCGCAAGGTTAACTATCAATGATGTAAATAGGCCCTGGGTGAAACTCTAGGCTGTACTCTTAGAGTAATATGTCGTAGTCGATAAGAACAAACCCGCCAACAATAATTCAATGGGGACCTTCTATACTAGCACGAGTGAGAGACAAAGATACTTGTGATACTGAGTAATACTTGATTGACAAGTTGACGACTTGAAAAGTCAAAGGTTTATGTAGAATGGCCGACATATGCTGACTTCCCTTAAACATAGACATGACACAGACTGACTTAGGCAGGATGGATTATAAACTAGGATACGTTTGTGATAGAAGAGGCATCAACAAACACTCCATAACCAACCATAGGAGATTTTGCTAAAAAACAAGAAAAAGGGCCTCCTAAAGCCATACTAAACCCAATAATGAGGAAGGACTCATACAATTGTGTTCTGTTCATGGGTGACACAAGTAGATTCCATATATAAAAGATTTAGATTCATTCCTATCCTTCTTTTTTATTTTTTTGTCTTTTTCATATTATAAAGCTCGAAAAAGAATAAAAGAATGCTATGGTACAATGGAGGAAACGAGTGTCACAAGTAAACAAACTAGTTCCAAGCACAAGGAACGTACCTATGCTCAATGCAAGGAAAACATGTGCAGGATATGGACACTTGGGGGAAAGCTTCCTCCAAGGATACAAGTGTCAAGTCCCAAAGAATAGTATTGCAAGACTAGCAGCTTTTCAAGAATGCATATACAAGTGGCTATATAACAACAAGTTGATGCCGACATTAGGCCCAAAAAGCACGAGTAGTCAAAATTCAATGCAAATACTACTCAACACAACAAATTTTTTGGAAGCCCCGTGGGTAACTGCTAACAGTAGATGAGAAGAAGATATGAAACTTCAATGCAAAGTTATGACGGGCCTAGACATGGCTTCTGAGCCTACGAAAAATGTGCAATGGGTGCCAAAATGGCTAGTGAGGAGCTAACTAGGGCACCCATGAGGAGGTAAGCTATACCATCCGTAAAAAACACCTTTGAAGATACTTTAAGGTATAATGTCACAACAAATGGGGTTGATCCTAAGGAAAGTATGTGATCAATACAGATAAATGCATAATGCAGCCGGAATGAAACCTACCCTACATGCTAGTAAAGAGTACAATACCATTCGAAGAAGTCGAAATAACGACACCAAATATAACAATATTTGTAGAAAAAATATCTCCCAAGGATAGCTTCACAAGAAAACATCTCCATGCTACTCACGTTAATCTAAATGGTATAAAAATGTTAAAAGGGGGTAAAAATATAGTAAAAAAGGCGGAAAATGGGTTAAAATAGGTGAAAAACTCATTTTTACCATGTCATTTCACTTTTTACCAGTTGGAGAACATTGGGAGCTCTTTTTACCCTTCAAACATCCAAGGATCGATACAGAATGCACAGAGCTCAGATCCATTCTTGTTCATTTCATCCATAAATTTTTGATTTTGATGATTTCTTGAGTGTAGAAATATTTTTTAAATGTCGTGCAAAGATGTACATGACCTTGCTCAACACAGGCTGTGTACATACGCTACTGTCATAACTGATAGTCACGTACATCTATGCAAAACCCACAAATCAAGGACCTAACTCAAAATAATTAATGTTTGCAGGATGTTAATAGAGTGGAGGGAGAGAGAACATGGAGAAGTTGATAATGAGGTCATGGATGACCCATAAGCTCAACAAGCCCTCCGCTGATGTAGACTTTATAATTTTTTTTTATTGCAACGGGATTAGGGAACAACGAAGACTGCTTGAAACTCTGATTGATTACTGGGAACCAGAGGTAGATGATTTTATGATAAGGGGGCAATCACTAATAATCGAAACAGAGGATATATATTTCTTTATTAGGCTACCTCGTCGACGAGATGTGGTGAACTTGAAGGTAAAATGATCCATTGGTTTAACGATCAATAAAAACATCGCTCTATATTGCTTAGCTGAGACATAGAAGGTTGGGAGTCAAATCCTGATAAGGCAGATGGAAAACCTTGGTTTAAAAGTCATTGTGTTGATGATTGCTAAATTTGCCTCATTACATCAAGCGTCACGGACAATGATGTATTATGCACGAGAATGGTTGATGCCTTTATTATATGATTGGAGCACCACACTTATAACATGCATGAAGGCCCAGTTGACAGGATGCAAGCATGGCAAGATGAAGAAATTCAACTTTGGAAGCCTCTTATACTGCTTTTTCTTCGAGAGAGTACCTATGATGAGTCAAAGAGTGGAAATCCATCCAAATTATTTGGGAGATGGCACGATGGACTAATGGAATGAGGTACTTCCCAAACAGGGAGGAGGACTTCTAAGCGATCCTTGGGATGATGCATTTTTCGCTTGGTGGGAGCACCAAGTGGTTGTGACTGAGGATTATCCTTATACAGGGATTGACTATCGCAACAACCCAGAGATGCCTATACCTCCTAACACTATGGAGATATCGGTAAAATATTTTTTCTTTTTTAAATGATTTCATTTTTTATAATTTTATGGTTAAGCAAAAATAAATATTTTTGTGTGGATCAACCAAATAACATGATTGTCCGATCATATAGATGTGGGACCGAGACGTCCTGATAAATTTCCTTTGCATGGATGATGTGGTCATGATGGTCAAATGCGTGGAGATGTTGACCGAGTTCTAGATAACGTCCAAAGGAATCTAGATAGATTGGTGCGAATAGTGCCGATGGTCCAATTCGAAGATTTGTCGGAACACATGCAACGCCATGTAATTGGAGTACCAAGGGCTTGGGTGCGACTCTTTCACTGTCTAGCCAATGCCATTGTTTGTTATGAGAGACATGCTGAGGGAAGGGTAGGGCCCTTAGGACCATGATTTATAGATCATGTATATTTTTTGTATTATCAATCCCTACAAAGGACAATCGAGACTAAGATCCTTTTTTGGAACATGATCCACTTTTGTATTTGATGATATATATATATACATATTATATTTTTGTCTCAATGATAATGTGCATATGATTTGATTATATACAAATACAATTTTTGTGTGCTTCTGTTTCAATGTGAATGATATAAATGCCAATTTGACACGTAGTTAGCAAATGCATCACTTAAAGAATTATAAATTCTTGGAACATGAACATAAGTAATATAATCGAAAAAACACTCCAAAAAATGTACCTGTAGGAAATGACGACGTAGCATAGGATTCCGAATATGATATTCACCATTCAGTCGAGATACTACCAATTGAACGTCTAAGAAAACTTCTAAGGACTGAATGCGATTCACAATAGAGTCACAAAGAAGTTCAATAATAACGCTATACTCAGCCACAATATTGGTGGAAGGATCAAGACAAACACCTCCCCAGACAACCAACTAACTTGTGGGGTGAATAAATCACCCAAGTGGCGGAATCCAAGTTCTGAGTGTGATGGCTTGCGCCATCGATGGACCCTACAAATGTCAAAAAATCTCATGACATATGCCAACCAAGAAGAAGCACCATAAACACCACTCACACAAAAATAGATCTATGCTACCACTAAATAAAATAATGTACAAAATTCACAAGAAGGACGCCTGGGTGTGACTGCTTAAGAGTAATACTTCTTAAGGTAGGGCCCATTTCTGGGCTTTGAAAGCGCATTCCCTTCAAAATCCTCAATCTCATAGGATCCTTTCCGTAGGGTGCGTCTCACAATGAATGGGCCGTGCCATGATGGATTAAACTTACTTTCCCCCAAGGTGGATTTGTCCTGGTCATAGACCAACACAAGGTCCACTTCAGAGAAGACTTTGGGGTGTACAAACTTATCGTAATTAGCCTTGACACGCTTCTTGTGTGCCTCATTTTCTATAGCAACATCTCGACGTTGCTCATCAAGATACTCCAAATAAACAAGACACTTTTCCAGTTCAGTCGTGTCAGGAAGGAGCTCTATAACAATCTTAAGTGAAGGAATCTCACATTCAATAGGAAAAACTGCTTCTTCCTCATGGACAAGTTGAAAAGGAGAAAAGCCCGTTGTAGTTTTGACTGAGGTTTTGTAGAACCACAATGCCGGGTATAACATCAAATGCCAATTTGATTTGCTCGTGTTGAATATTCTTCGCAAAATGATTTTCAGGGATTTATTCACAGCTTCAACCTGACCATTCTCCCGGGGATAGTAAGGAGACAAATGCTCTTGCCTAAAACCCAATTTTGATCTAATTCAAACATCACGTGGTTTTGAAAGTGTCTTCCATGGTAAGTGACAATCTCTTTTGGAACCCTAAACCTAGCTATAACCTAATTAACAACGAAAAGCGCCGCGGTTTCACCATCATTAGCAAACGTTGGCATGGCTTCCACCCACTTTATAAAATAGTCTATAGCCACTATGATATAGGGATGCCCCCTAGCCAAAACTTGGGGACATGTAATAAAATCAACCACCCACTTGGTGAAGGGGTCAACGATGATGATAGAAAACATAAGAGAAAGATGTGTATACATATTTTTAGAAAATATTTGGCAAGGGTGACATTTCTTAACCGCTTCTACAAAATCTTTAAAGATAGTTGGAACAAAATACCAGGCACACAAAATATTTTGGGCAGATGACCGCCACATGCTCCACTATGGAAATCATTCAAAACCAAATCCGCTTCCTCATGAGTGAGACAACGACAAATAATTGAATCTACTCCTGGACGATACAAAGTGTCACCAATAATGAGATAGTTCTTCACCATGTGGCGAATCCGTCATCGATTATCTCACGAGAAATGCGAATGAAACATTAAAGTATGGAGATATATGATAATATCCCCGTACCAAGGATCAGACAAAGAGATGAGGAATATATACTCATCTGGAAATGAGTCAATATTTGCGACATCCTCCTTCTCTGCTGAAAACTTTGACATAAGTTCAATGAAGGCTAAGGACTTTTTGGATTTGGTAGAAGAAAAATCCAAATCAAACTCCTGAAGCACAAAAATCAATTTGTTGTACTTCGCTCCGATTATTTTTCGAGTCAACACATATTGAAAAGGATTAACATCAGCAACGATGACTGTCTTGTGTATAAAAATGTAATTCCGAAGATGATGAACATCATGGAAGACTGCTCATCCCAACATCTCAACGTGTGAAAAGTTTAGTTCAAGACCAACCAAGCCATGACTCAGATAATAGATCTCCTTGAGCTTATCATCTTCCTAAACTAACACTATGCCAATAGAAAATTCTATTGCGGCAAGGTACACCATGAAATATTTATTGTAGTCGTGAGGACTAAGAAAAGGGGCTGACATTAGAGATTTCTTCATCGCATTGAATGAATGCTACGTCGATTCATATCAGAAAAAGAGGATTCCTGACTTCAAAAGACGCATAAATCCTTTTGTGATATAAACATATTTTGGTACGAAATGCCGAAGGGAATTTTCCTTTCCTTGTAGGCTTTGAAGTTTTCGCACGATACACGAGGGAGGAAACGACAATATTGCCTCAACCTTCAAAGGGTCGACCACAATCCCTTTGGTTGATATGATAAACTCCAAAACATGCCCTGAAGTAATGCGGAAGATGCACTTATGAGGATTCAAACAAACTTGATAATAACAACACCTTTTAAAGACAAGGTGGAGGTGTAACATATGTTGTGCTCTCTTGTGAGAATGAACTATAAGATCATCTAGATAAGCCTCCACTATGTGTTTAAGATCATGGAAATAAAACATCATTGCCCGTTGAAAAGTCGCTCAATATTTTTGAGGCCAAAGGGAATTTTCTTGTATGCAAAGGTTCCCCAAGGATAAATAAAAGCAGTCTTATGTTGGTCATCGAGCAAGATTTGTATCTGGTTATAACCAAAAAAATCATTCATGAAAGAGAAAATTTCACTTCTTGTGCATTCGTCGAGGATTTGATTGATAAACGACTTAGGAAAGTTATCTTTAGGACAAGCTTTATTTAAATCTTGGAAATCTATGCAGATTCGAATGGTACCTTGTTTCTTTTCAACCAGAATGGGGTTGGATACCCATTCTGTCAACGAGACTGGATAGATAAAGAATTCCTTAATAAGTTTCTCTACCTTAGCCTTAATCACTTATGCTTTCCTAGGGTTCATTGGTTGCAACTTTTGTCGAATTAGTTTAGAATTTACATAAGTTTGAATCTCATGGTGGACGATCCGAGGATTGATCCCCCAATATTTCCTTATAATACCAGATGAACACGTCACAAAACTCCTTAAAAAGGGCCGTATATGAACAAATCTCTTCTGGAGAATAGGATTCCCCCATAAAGACATTTTCCACAACATCAGGGGTCTTGGAGATATTGATCGTGACAGTCTATGAAATATTCGCCATGTTCGCTTCAACATATATGCCTTGAGTTGCCAAACCGTTCAATGGACGATCAACATCTCTGATCATGATCAATAAAAATTCTCTTTTATATATTTGACTCAACTCAGGAAGGAAAAAATACCTACGCTGTAAGCCTTCCCAAGGCCTTTCAAGACTTGTCATAGCTTTAGGATCGACACATCCAAAGGGAGGACAATGTCCAAACAATCATGATAGTTGGAAGAATTAAGAGCCCATGCAGGCTCTAGGAAGGGATCCACTTCCTCCATCAAGGCACAAGATGGATATTCGTCTACAATATCTTTTTGAATGGCTTGATAAGCTATGTCTGTTGCAGACAATGGAATTTCCATTCCGATACATTCCGATCTGTCCCCCGAGGTCGACGGGGGAGGAAGAGTCCACGAGTCTTGAAAGTAAGAAGTTCAAAAGAATATGAAAGGAAAGATATCAGATTTTTTATAAACTATTCAGGAACATTCAGAACATAATTCATGTCTAATGATAGTGCTGGAAAATTGAAAGTACCCATCTAGGAAGGATACATCTCGACACCCCAATTTGCAGGTGCCCACTGCGAATTGTCAATCAAAGGAACTATAAATATCGGTGATGCTATAGGATCCACACGAGTGACTAAAAATTGATTGACAATGAAAATCCTCCCCTCACGAGGGAAACATAACACACTGAAAACCACGAAAACTATGACTATCATTACATATGTCGAGCTTCTTCCCAAGAGTAGATTATATTCGAGAGGTGTGTTGACCACTTCTACTTCAACACACACAATTTTTCCGTCTAACTGAATAGGGAAAGAAGGTATAATATCATGTGGTCTAAATGAATGACCATCAAATGATGTAAGAAAGGTAGGAGAAAGAGATAACTAGGTGAGTTGATAGCTCGCCAACATGATAATGACATGACACACGTCGAAGCGCCTTCATCCACCACAGTGTGAAAAATATTTTTCAAACATGAGTTCGTGGTGTAAACCAATACAATCTGGAATGCAACGTGATATGGAAGGAGAGGCTTGACGATAAAAGTGTCAGAAATGATGGAAAATGAGTTAGAGGGTTCTGAATCCCCTAAAG